>NJES01000121.1:0-35748 GCA_002591395.1 Ophiocordyceps camponoti-rufipedis | reverse complement strand
CCCCCCCTCCAAGAACCCCCAGCCCCCAACCCAAGAAACCAAACCGCCAGCAACCAAGCCCCAGCCCTGCCCCGGCCCAGGCTGCCCCCCCGAGCAACCAAGCAGCAAGCCCAAGCCCTGCCCCGGCCCCGGCTGCGAGACGCAGAAGCCGACGACGAGCGAGAAGGAGATTAACAAGCCGACCAACGTCCCGCCGCCGCCTAACAAGTCGGCTCCTCCTGTCGAGCAGCCGGGCTCGGCGAGTCGGTATGGCGTCGGTTTGGCCGTGGGTTTCGTGGGGGCTTTGTGGGCTGTTGTCTTGGTTTGATGAGTGACGCGGATAAAATGGTGCTCTCGTGAGTAGGGTCGAAGGAAGTTTGAGTAGTCTAGTTCAGTTGAGTAGTAATTAGTAGGTAGTGGTGATGGAGATAATAGGGAATTGGGTTATAAAGCAGTTGGCGAAGAGGGACATCATACTCGTCAGACCTTGCCTGTAACCTTTTGACGAGCAGCTTCGTCAACTAATCAGATCTTCAAACAGTAGACAGCTTCCAACAAGTTGTACCCGGCTGCCAACTATTCAACATCTTGTCGAAGCACAACCATTCCTCAAACTCCCTCACAACACCTTCAGCGGCTCAACAGACACCTCAGCAGCCTCCCGATTCAAAGCCTCCACCTCAGCCCCAACCAAAGGAACACCACACCTCTCACGCTCCCTCTGCACCAACTGCTCCCGCTCACCGGGAAAGTAAACACGATCAACCCCCGGCACCGGCTCAGCGCCGACAACCCGCTCATGTAAAACCCGCATCCTATCGCGGAACTCATCGAGCGACATAAACAGATCAGGCCGGATGGCGACGAGGAAATGGCCCACATCAGCCGGACGCGAAGGATCGTACGGACCCGTTACGTCGCCGGCAAAGGCCGAGCCGGAGAGGACGCCGGAGAAGACGTCCATCATAATGGCCAGCGCTGAGCCCTTGGGTCCACCGACGGGAAGCATGACGCCGCCGTCGAGGGCCGCTGCCGGATCGCTTGTCGGATTCCCCTGGGCATCGAGGGCCCAGTTAGACGGAATAGACTCGCCTCGTCGAAGCGCAGTATGAATCTTGCCCCGAGCAACAACCGAAGGCGCCATATCCAGAATAAAATCATCTCCATCTCTTCCAGGCGCACCGCAAGCCATGGGCGAAACACCAAGAAGACGAGAGCGACCTCCAAACGGAGCCATGGCCGGACTCGAGTTGGTAAAGACAAGCGACATCATGCCCTCATCAAGAGCCTGGCGAACAATCCAAGCCGCCATACCGTAATGATTCGACCGCCGAACAGAAGCAAGTCCAATGCCGTAGACACGCGCAGCCGAGATGGCAGCCTCCATGGCAGCATGAGCAGCAACGAAGCCGAAGCCGTTGGCGCCGTCGACCCGGACCGCCGCCGGAGTCACCGTCTCCACTCTCGGCGAGGCGGCCGGGTCCAGCACGCCGGAGCGGATGCGGCGCACGTACGAGGGCAGTCGGCTTGCCCCGTGTGAGTCGACGCCGCGTACGTCGGCCGCTACCAGGCAGCGGGCCACCAGGGCTGCCTTGTCGGACGGGGTGCCGTGGGCCTGCAGGACCTGGTCGACGAGGCGGATCAAGTCGTCGGCCGCGACACGGACGCGGGCTTCATCCGAGGAGGGGGCCATGAGGCGAGCGAGTCTGTTCCGATGCTTGGCTGGTTCCCAGTCTCTCGCTCCCTCTCTCTTCCTCTCTCTCTCTGTATCTCCCTCTCTGTGCCGCTCTCCAGATCCAGGCAACCGTCGTAGCACAAAACAGCTCAATCCAATCCGAACCCCCTCCCCCATCTTAGCGTCACACCGCCGCGGCATCCTCCGTCGTCCCCCTGGCCGCAGTCCCCTTGACGTACTTGGTATGCTGTCCCAGCGTGACGACCTCATCCCGTTCGCCCCCCTCCTTCAGCATCCTGACCGTCACAAACGCCAGGCTTCCACCAACCCTCTCAGCCGTCGTCTCGATACGCAGCACGTCACCCACGCGCGCCGTGCTCAGGTAGCTCAGGTGCATGTCGACGCTGGCGCCCGTCGTCTCCCGGCCGTCCCACGAGGCGATGGCCAGTCCCGTCGTCAGGTCGACAATGGTGGCTGACACTGCGCCGTGCAGGCCGCCCTTGCTGTTGACGTGCCGCTCCGTTAGCCGCAGCCGGGTCGTGGCCTTGCCCTGCGTCACCGAGACCAGCTCCAGCGTCGACAAGGTGAAGCCGTAGATGGGGCTGTTGGTGAGGAGACGCTGCAGGACTGCCTCGACGTGCTGCAGCCGGGCTGCTTGTGGTAGGTCCGAAGCCATTGGGTTGCACTTGATTGAAGCTGTGAGTGTGTTTATGCAGTGATGACTGTTTCGAGTGTACGAATATGCTGCGAATGCAGACAAGACTTGGTTCAACTTGATGAATTTTCACGGCTCTCGATTCTCTCATGTAAGTGAGGGCTCTAGGGTAGGTAGGTAGGCACTGATTATTCGGAGCTATCACGTGCGACTACCAGCTATCACTATCACGTGCACAACTTCACGACCTTCAAGGCCCTCAACTCTCAACCCTCAACAAGGAAAAGAAAAGAAACCAGAGCCTCGACAATTAGTAGCTCGAGATGGCCTCACCGCCACCAAAACCACAAACTCCCTCCACCGATTCCTCGCTGCCTGCACCGCGCCGCGCCTCTGCAGCGTCACACCAACAAAGCTACCGTTGCAAACTCGTCAACACGAGGACCAACCGCGTCAATGCCTGGCAGAACCTAGATACAGAACGCCCTCGCAACCAGCCGACAGCCGTGGCCTATCTCCGTTCTTATCTCGACCAATGGCGGTGTGAGGGGAAACAAGCCATGGACTCCTTATAGCGCTGGGACGCATAGGCCGAGCCGTCTCCGCCTCCTCTCCGCCCCTCCTCCTCCTCCTCCGATCATGGAGCGCCTCAGCCGAGCGGCAGACGGTCTCGGGCTCTCCGCCCTCCCGGGCCGCAGCATCGTCGTCATCGCAGCCGTCGCCCTCGTCAACGCCATCGTCTGGGCCGCCGTCGGCATCGTCCTGCGCTTCCACCCTGCCTTGGCGCCCACGGCCCTGCTGTGCTACACGCTGGGACTACGCCACGGCCTCGACGCAGATCACATCTCCGCCATTGACCTGGTGACGCGTCGCCTCGTCGCCGACGGTCGTCGCCCCGTCACCGTCGGCACCTTTTTCTCGCTGGGCCACGCAACCGTCGTCTTCGTCACGTGCGTCGCCGTCGCGGCTACCAGCGGGGCGTTGCGCGAACGCTTCGACGGCTTCGCCCGCGTGGGTGGCGTCATCGGCACTGCTGTCAGTGCGGCCGTGTTACTGCTGCTGTGCTTGGGCAACGGTTGGGTCTTGTGGCGGCTGATTGCTCGGCTGCGTGCTGTGCTGGCTCGACGGAGGCGGGCGCTTCATCGGGCTGTCACCGGCGAGGATGACGACCGAGACGACGAGGATGAAGCGGAGGAAGCGAGGACGCCGCGTGGCTTTGGACCCGTTGCCCGTTTTGCCGGCTACCTGTTCAGGGCCATCGATAGACCGTGGAAGATGTTCCCGCTCGGCCTCGTCTTCGGTCTCGGCTTCGACACCTCGTCCGAGGTCGCGCTCCTCGGCATCGCCAGCGTCCACGCCGCCGAAGGGACCAGCATCTGGCTCATCCTCGTCTTTCCCCTGCTCTTCACCGGTGAGTTGGACGGTACCCGCGGGCGAGAAACGACTCATCAACCCTTGCAGCGGGCATGTGCCTCGTCGACAGCGCCGATGGTGCCCTGATGATGGGTAATACAGCGTCCCCCACCCGTACCCGCATGGCAAGCCTCGTCTTAACCATTGCCCCAAGGCTTATACACGTCCAAAACCTTTTCGCGCGATGACGTCGCCATCCTGTACTACTCCATCGTCCTCACCTCCCTGACCATCGCCGTCTCCTTCTTCATAGGCGTCATCCAGGCCCTGTCCCTGGCGCAAAACGTAGCTCACCCGCAGGGACCCTTCTGGGACGGCCTGACAGCCGTGACGGACCACTTCGACGCCATCGGCGGCGGCATCTGCGCTCTCTTCGTCCTCGTCGGGCTCGCCTCTGTCGTCGCCTATCGTCCGTGGAGGAGGCACATTGATCGGAGGCGCGTGGGGCTCGTCGCCGCCGCTGCCGAGGAGAGCATGCCCGAGACGGATGGACGACCGTCGCCGTCGCACGACGTGGCATCTCAAGATTTGGGGGGGAGGCAAGCTTAGAGTATGGACAGCTTGTATTTGATGACGGCCATGGTGAAACGAGGCTGGACCCAATTTAGACGAAAACGTCTGCCATGATTGCGCTGTTTCTAAACTCTACTTTGTAGCTGTTCTGATGAAACGAATCCGCTTGCCATGGCCAACTGTAAAGACACCCGCCAGCCTGTGGACGTCGAGCTACCACTAGTAGTACAACTTGCAGAACGAAGGCAGATCACAGTATGCGCAGTGTCTCTGACGGATGGGATGGCCCGGGACCCTGACGAGAGGATCCTTGGGGTCGTTGAGTTGGCGGTCGCATATCCAGCAGAGCCACTCCCCCGGCTCGTCCAGATACTGCATTATCCAGGATCTTTTCCATTTAGGCGGAGTGTCTAATGAGTCGTCGTCGGATTCATCCATTTCGTCTTCTTTGCCCAAGTCGTCGACGGCAATCAGGGGTTCCATGTCACTCATGTAAAGCACGTCGTCCATGTCGTCGTCCATGTCGTCTTCGTCCATATCATCGTTGTCCATGTTGACGTCCAAGCTGTCGTTGTTCATCTCGACGTCTGCATCATCTGCTTCCATCTTGACGTGTACATCATCGTTGGCCATCCTGTTGTCGATGACGACTTCCATGGCGTCTCGGCTATACATGTCGCAACGGGCCCCCTCTCCAGCCGATGGGAGTTGCGCCTTCGCGCGTCGTCCCTCGCCAGGATAGAGAACATGCCTCGATTTTTGGACTCTTGACGACTGGCGGTTGACCGCAATGGAGCGTTTGGGCTTCCACTTAGAGTGCAATAAGCCAGGGCTCGAGGAACGGCGTGACGAGGTAGAACGTCTATTACGACTAGACGGCCGGCGGTTATTAACTGGCAGATTGGAAAAGAGGGTGTCGGGCTCTGTGTCAAATAGATGTGGGCGCGTCTCCACGACCGCAAGGCTTTGCTGCGCATCGTCGAGGATAGCGTCGATGGACGAGTTGGGGCCAAGCGGACGACGCCGTAGGTTGTGTGGGGGGTATATGCAGCGGATGCCGCGCTCGGGATCCGGGGGTCCGTGGGTGATGATCAGAGGAGGAACAGCGATACGGGAGCTTGATCGGGAGATGTTGTCCGGTTCCTGCTGCGATGCTAGCTGGACCTGGTTCAAGGCCTCATGGAAGGCGGCTTCGATGTACGCGCGAGGGCCGAAGGAACGGCGGCGGACTTTGAGGACCCTGTACGACATGGTAAGACTGGTTTTCAGAACGGCACGGGAGGTTTAGGCCGGCGAGAGTCTTGGAAAGAAGAGGTCTTGTCTGGGGATGGCATCGCACCTAGGGATCTCATAGTCGGGCGACTGCTAGCGGTTGACTCTGAAGATGCGTTGATTCTCGTCGTGCAGCGCGAGGTGGGGGGAGACGAGTAGAGATGATGAGGCCATGATGTGAAAGATGGATGGTCTCTGCAGCAGAGAGTGAAGTTAGATGCTGGATGATGGAGATGGAAACCTGGAGTTGATGGTGGATGGGATCATCAGGCCCTACGCGGGTGCCTGCGCTAGAATCTAGCCCTACCTAGCCTCTAGGGCCTCTAGGGCGGGCAGGCAGGCAGGCCCAGGCCGGGCAATCTGCCCCCAACATGGGACGGGAAAGGCGTGCCCGGATACGAACACGAGCTGACCAATGACGACGACGACACCACAATACCACCAGCGCACCACCAAATTGAGAACTGACATCTCGCATCGTCTTTCCTCTAAATTCCACCCTTATTTTGGTGTCCGTGTTCAAGCACATCTCATCTTCCCCATCCCTCGCCCCCCTCATCCTCTATCCCTTCTGGCTCCCCTGCCCCTGACTTTCCGCCACAATGTCCATACATAAAACCAGCCCGCGATCCCCGGACCCAAGCAGGCGTCGGCTCGGATCAGGGCTGTCGATCCGCCTCACCGACGTACGGCAGCTGACGGCTGACGCGCAGACCGCAATCAAATCCGACTCGGACCAGCTCGCCTCGCCTCTGTACGAATACTTACTTACATGCATACGGCAGTCTTCGGCAGAGGCTTTCGCCACGCAGCTACCCGCATGTGGCTAACCGTCTTTTCGTTGGACCCCTAAATCCTACATGGAGAGAACCCCTGGCTTGTTGGGCTTGTCTCAGCCAAGTGGCCGCCTCTCGACTCGCCCCCCGGACCAGAGTGTATCGTGTCAGTAGACCTTTATTAACCTTGATTCCCTCTTTGCCTGACTTGTCTTGACTTGTTCCAACTCTGTCTCCCAGTCCAGCCTGATAGACATCTCGAAACCATGCATGGCTATAGTTCCTCGGAAGAATCCGACGACCCTCGTCGCCCTCGTCTGCAGCCCACTACCGACAACAACCAGACGCAGAAGAAGAAGCGCAAGAAGCGTTTGCCACCCCAGAAGTCCATCAATGCCACCTGGAAGAAGTTCTCCAACCGCACCTTTCGCCCGGCTCTCTGCATTCTCCCCTTCGACCCCGTCTCACCAGCCGCTTCCGAGACACCCAACGAGTTGCTATCCGATGGTTATGAGCGAGCTGCCGACGAGTGCCGCCGCAAGGTCTACAAGATTGCCCAAGAATGCCGTCGCGTCAACATGCGTTATCGCGATCCGGGCTGGGACCTTGTACGTTGCGCCAGACCCTGGTCCCTACAACGCGGCCCGCACCGTTGACTGACCCACGACGCAGGACTGGGACCTCAAATATCAGAGAGGCAACTGCTTGAACACGCTCGGCGATCAAAAGTTTGATCTCTCCAAGTCGACTCTTCTCGGCTCCGGTGCCTCGGTTCCCAAAGCCGTCAAGCGAGTTCACGAGATCTATGAACGGCCCACCTTTTTGCGTCAGATCAGCGGCGGCGATGTCAAGCAGGGCAGCCTCGGTGACTGCTGGATCATGGCCGGTCTGACCGCCATGGCCAACGTCGAAGACGGCGTGAAGCGCTCTTGCGTTGCCTACGATACTAGTTCGTGTCTGTTCTCCTCAACTCGGAGTGTCCACTAACACGAAGATCTGCAGAGATTGGCATCTATGGCTTCGTCTTTTACCGTGATGGCGAGTGGATCTACTCCATCATTGACGACAAGCTCTATCTCAAGTCCCCCTGTTGGGACTGTCCCAGCATGCAGCGCGACTTGCTGCAGCAGATTGACCGGGAAGACATCGAAAAGGTTTACCGCCGCACCTATCAGACCGGATCCAAGTCACTCTATTTTGCGCAGTGTCGCGACCAGAACGAGACTTGGGTGCCGCTCATCGAAAAGGCCTACGCCAAAGCCCATGGCGACTACGCCTCGCTCAATGGCGGCTACGTGGGCGAGGCCATCGAGGATCTCTCGGGAGGCGTCACTACGGAGCTGCTGTCGTCGGACATTCTTGACACGGACGAGTTTTGGGAGCGCGAAATGTCTCGTGTGAATGAAGAGTTCCTGTTTGGTTGCTCTACCGGCCTGCTCGAACATGGGTACGGTCAGCGAGACGGCATCTGCGAAGGACACGCCTACATCATCATGAAGGCCTGCACTCTCCGCTCTGGTGAACGTCTTCTCAAGCTGAGAAACCCCTGGGGCAAGGTTCGCAAGGGCGTCTGGGAAGGGCCGTGGAGTGACGGGTCCAAGGAATGGACCGCCGAAGCCCAGGCCGAGCTGGGCCATACTTTCGGCAACGACTCCGTCTTCTGGATCCCCTACGAGGACTTGCTCCGGAAGTACACTCACTTCGACCGCACGCGGCTCTTTCGCGAAGCCGACTGGCGTTGCGTTCAGCGATGGATCGGCATAGACGTGCCCTGGCGACCCGACTATCACGAAAAGTTCCACATCCGCCTCTTCCGCGCCTCGCCTGTTGTCTTGGCCCTGTCTCAGCTCGATGGCCGCTACTTCAAGGGGCTCCACGGCCAGTATGTCTTTCGCATTCACTTCCGCCTGCATCAGCAGGACCGGGCCGGTGCGGAGGACTTTATCGTCCGCTCACACGGCAATTACTTTATGAAGCGCTCTGTCGCAGTCGAGATCCCCGAGCTGTCGCCTGGTAACTATGTCGTCTACGTCAAGGTGGTGGGCGAGCGAGACGGTGACCTCCCGTCGGTCGAAGAGGTGGTGAGGCGCGAGTGCATAGGCCGGGTCGAGAACGAGAAGCTGGCCGCGGTGGGCTTCGCCTACGACATTGCCCACAGCAAGGCATGGGCGCACATGGACAGGGTAGCCAGCCTCCGCAAGAAGCGCGATCAGAACAAGGCCTCGGGTTGTCGCCAGAAGGAGCGTCGTCGCCAGTGGGAGAGGCGGCAGATGACGCGCGAGGTGACGAGGCGGCAGAAGAAGAAGAATACCGACAAGAAAGACCGAAAGAAGAAGGGAGAGCGTCCTGCGGCAGAGGAAGACGAGGAGAAAGGGGGCAGAGGAGAGGACGACGAGGCTTCGACCAAGTCCGGGACCGGAGACGGCACCGGAGCTTCCGACTCGAGCGGATCGCCCCGAGACACGCCCAAGTCGCAGAATTCGATCGTCGTGCCGGTGATGGAGAAGCAGGAGGTGCCGCCAGTGACGGGTCCGCCGCCACCGCCGCCGGCAGCCAAGGAGGCCGATTCGGACGGGGACTCGTCGGACTCGCCGGTCGAGGACTGGGAAGAGCTCTACAGCAGCGACGACCTCACGCGCAAACCAAGAACGGCCCCGGCGGCGGCGCCCCTGCCGCGTGACGACTACGATACGGAAGAGGAGAAGATGCCGGATCCGTGGAACGCGGTGTGCATCGTGGGGATCCGCGTCTACTCCAAGGACGCCCAGCTGCAGTTGCGGACGGTGATGGAGGGCGGCGAGCTCCTCGAGGATGGCATGGGCGAGAAGGGCGGCGAGGACCTCGACAATGCGCAGGTCAACGCGTCGGGGATGCGGGCCGACGAGCATAAGGAGGCGGACGAGGCGTGAAGACATGAGCGTGGCAGTTGACATATTGTTCATCTATGTTGCAGCAGGGATTTGTGAGGCCATGAAATTGGTTTGCGAAGCACGGCATTTGCAGGATTAGACAAAGGATGAAGGAGACAGGCTCATAATAATCACAAGACGGTTACGAGGCCAGTGGTCGATAGAGGCTAGACAGACAGGCAGCTATCTCGAGTAGATAAGACCTATATAATCCATGGGACGCGGAAGTGCGACTCCAGCTCGGAGACGAGGCCGGAGACGAGGCCGACGCGGACGGATGCAGCGGATGCAGCAGGGTGACGGGCGGATCGCAGTATAGAAGCATCATCTGAGACGGCGGGCAGCGACGAGGTGCGCCACGGGACATGTTAACGTCGATAAGTAGCAGGCATTCGTCCCAATGGGCTCGCAAAATATCATACACGAACAGAAAATCCGGAGCCGGAGCTCGACAAGGGTATTATCATCTCTCATTGCGCCGGGGGTTGGTGTTTTTGTTGTTTGTTGGAGTGCGGGCGTCTCATCTCTCGCTCTGTTTCTGGCCCTCTCTGTCGGTCATCGGACGGGAGTCTCGGGCTACTGGGTAGACTGGGTGTGATTATGGCTGTTGCTGCTGCCATTGTTGTTGCTGGTGGTGCTGTTATTGTTGTTGACGTTGCGGGTGCGCGGCCTGCCGGTACGCTGAGCATCCATGACGAACTCTTGTATGACCTTGTTCCCGCGAACGAAGCCTCGCGCCTTTGCCCTCCGGAGGAGCGAGTTGAAGGCGTCGCGCTTGATGCCTGTGCGCTGGGTGATTTCGCCCGTAGTGGCGCCGCGGTTCCACAGCTCGAGGGCGATGGATCGGGCGGCGATGGAGGACTGCTGGCGGCCGGAGCTCGTGCCGCGGGACTGTTTAGCGGACGAAGCGTTGGGGTTGTTGCCGCTGCTGCTGTTGTTGTTGTTATTATTGGATGAGGAAGAGGACGAGGAGGAGGCGTGAGGAGGAGGAGGAGGAGGATGAGGCGGTGCTGAGCCGGGAGCAGAGACAGCTGCAGCGGCGGCGGCGGCGGCAGCGGCGGCTGCAGCGGCTGCGGCGACCTGCTCCGGGTCTGTCGGCTGGCAGCGTAATTGTATTTGCGGCATTGCGGATGTGCGATCAATGTTTGGATCGTCGCGCGCGGCTGGCTGGAGATGAGGCGGGGTTTGGCAGTGTGGCGATGGGGGAGAGGGCACGGTGCGGTCACGTGGCGTCGGGCATTGGGCCAATCTGATACATGGGATTTGGAGCTCGAGGGGAGGAAGGGGATGGGGATGAGGAGGATGGAGGATGGAGTAGTTATGAGGGGGATGGAGAGGGGGTTGTCGGGTTGAGGAGGATTCCGCTGCTGCAGCGTGAGGCTGTACGGGCTGAGCTGTTGGAGGTCGAGGATGGTTAGCGTACGAATACGACGGGGGGAAGAGAGGATTTGGCAGGGATTGAGGTGTATTTTCCTCTGAAAGATGTGATTTTCTCTCTTGGTCAAATGGTCATGAGTATGATCATCGACTCATAATTAGAGAGAGAAGAGCCCTTCTCTTATTCACATCACCTACGAAGTAGACGATAGTTGAGAGAGCCCCACACAGCATCTAGACTGTACGAAGACGCAGCCTTGCGTCGAGTCGCAGAGCCGCATCACCTGATCTCTCACGTGCGCATCTCGACAACGACAGAAGCCCATCTCTCACATGCGGCAAACTGCCGTCAACATCAACGAGTCATAATTGCCTGGCCCGCCGCATGCAGGGTCGTTGCATCATGTAGCCGACGATTACTGGCCCGAAGTATCCAACCCGTTACATTCACACATATACCGAACCGGCAGCAGCAGCAACAATGGCCGCCTCGCCCGCTGCTTCGTCTCGCCGCAGCGCAGCGTCGTCGGCGGCTTCGCTTCGGCGATCGATGGACAAACAACCCGCCGTCGTGTCGGCCGATGCGCTGGTGAGCCACCTGCTGGTGGCCAAGCGGTCGCTGTCGTCGATGGCGTTGGTGCTGCGGGCAAACGAGATCGCGACGGCTGCTCGGACGGCGCATGAGGATGAGGTGATGCTGGCGGCGCATATGCAGTTCCTGGCCGGATCCATGGCCGATCAGGTGGAGATTCTCATGAGGGTGCGTCGGGCGCTGCACGCAACGTACGACTGGGGGAAGCGGGATTTCAAGAAGCTCGTTCGCGCCATGGACGATGTCGACGGGAAGCTGGCCATGACGATGGAGATGCTGCGCGGCACTGAGGTGCAGGATGAGATGCGGCCGGCTGGCGAGGAGAGACGGAATCTGCTGGATTTCGTGGATGAGACGGGGGTTCATGCCATGAGGGAGGCCATGAAGCAGAGTATAGAGGAGCTGCAGGTGAGATTTGCCTCCCTTGTTCTCCTGATCATCGTGTCGCAGTCGCTGACGATGAGAGGGGACAGGGGATACAGCAGTCTTTCGATGGAGATCTCCTCCGGTTCGACACAGATATGCGCGACCTGAAGAAGGTCACCATGACGGACACGCAGCCAGCAGGCGAGGGCGACGCCAAGACGTCACTGGAGCTGCTTCTCGAGCTGGAAGAGCATTCGGCGACCATGGCGCAGCTGTTGGCGTCGCTGACCAAACACTTTGACATGTGCGTGACGGCGATGCGGACGACGGAGGGAGCCGCAGCGGCGCTGGCGAGACGACGAGCGGCTGAAGTGACGCAGTCTCAGAGCGGCGACGGCGTGTCCATCTCGGGCGTCATGACGGAGGAGGCGGGCGGCAGCGGCAGCGGAGACTTGGAACCGGAGACGGCAGAGGAGCGAGCAGAGATGGTGCGAGTGGTGACGCAAGACGCGCACGAAGTCGACGACGTGGTCCGCGAGATCCAGCAACGCCTAGCCGAAATGGAGCGCTCCAGCGCAACCCTCGACGACCAGAGAAGACGAACGGCCGAGAAACACGGCCGCTGCCGGTCAGCCTTCTGGGCGCTCTCGGACGTGGGCGGCCGGTTGGGCGACTACGTGGCGGCCGAAGCCGACTTCCGCGGGCGGTGGGAGGCGGAGAAGGACGTGGTATCGGAGCGGCTGCGGGAGATGGGCTCGATGCGCGACTTTTACGAGGGCTACGGCAGTGCGTATGCCAGTCTGCTGCTGGAGCTGGAGAGGCGGAGGTCGGTGGAGAGGCAGGTTGAGGCTGTGTGGCGGAAGGCGAGCGAGGGGATTGAGAGGCTGCTTGAGGCGGATTGTGCGGCGAGGGATGCTTTTCGGGCCGAGGTTGGGGATTTCTTGCCGGCGGAGTGGGAGGGGGTTGGGCCGGCGGTTAGGAGGTGGAGGGTTGTGCCTGAGGAGGGGTGAGGGAGTTGGTGATGATGGTTTGGGAGGGTTGTTTGTTGGGTAGTTGTTGGTGTTGTTGTTGGTGTTGTTGCTGCTGCTGTTGTTGATGTTGATTGGTTGGTTGGTTGGTTGGTTGTCTGTAAGAGGAGTTGTTCGTCTTCGGCTCTCGCAACCAGACAGACACCCCGGACACCAGCAGATGGCCGGTTCTATCGACGGATGCTGTCACCCGCTCCGGCGGTAACGCCAACGGCGGCAGAAACAGTCGTCTTCCACGTGGAGCATCGTGACGAGGCCAACGCGTCTCCACCAGACCGATCATCATCTCAAAGCCATCATGCGCCTCTCCCCCTTTCCATCATCATCCGTGCCTCTTCATATCTTCATATCCCTCTCTCCCCATCTCATCTCCATAGAAAACGACAACGACAATGACTCCAACCAGGGTCCAGCTCGGCATCATCAAATCCAACGTTATCACCGACACCCGTCTCCGCATCGCCAAGCCCGCGCAGAGTTTTCCACCTCCCGTATCGGAGCCAAGATAGCGGGTCAAGATGACGGGCATGACACACGAAAGAAAATGGGGAAAAAAAATAATAACAACAACAACAACTGCTCAATTCTCTTCTCCCTTTCTGCTTCCCCCCCTTCAACCACCACCACCACAACCACCACCTCCACAACACCCGCTAGCACGAAGCAAGAACCCATCATGGCAACCGAGAAGAAGCCGGATCTCACATCCGGCACCACCACGCCCTCCCCTCCCACGGCGCTGGAACGAAGACTCTCAGCCCGCCATCTGCAGTTCATAGCCATAGGCGGCACCATCGGAACCGGCCTGTTCCTGGGCATTGGTCCCGCGCTGGCCAAATCCGGTCCTGCGTCGCTGCTGCTCGCCTTTATCCTCATCGGCGCTGTGTCCTATAGCGTCATGACGGCTCTGGCCGAGATGGCGGCTTACATGCCCGTCACCGGCGCCTTCACCGTCTACGCCTCGCGCTTCATCGACCCGTCGGTTGGGTTTGCCATGGGATGGATCTTGTTGATTTCTTGGTCGCTTACTCTTGCTGTTGAGCTTGTAGCCGCGGGACTCATCATCCAATACTGGGACGCAAGTCTCAACGTCGGAATCTGGATCGCCGTCTTCCTCGTCGTCTTCACCGCCGCCAACCTCCTCCCCATCCGCTGGTTCGGCGAGTTGGAGATGTGGTTCTCCCTCATCAAAGTCATCTTCATCATCGGCTTCGTCATCTTCGCCGCCTGCTTCAACGCCGGCGGTGTAGGGTCGCAGGGCTATCTCGGCTTCCGCTACTGGAGGGATCCCGGCGCGTTTGCAGAGTATCTCGTTCCCGGCGCCACGGGACGCTTCGTCGGGTTTTGGGCTGTCCTGGTGGTTGCGGGATTTACCTATCAGGGCACTGAGTTGGTTGCCATTGGGGCGGGAGAGACGCGTGATCCGGCAAAGGAGATTCCGTCTGCTATTCGATGGACTTACTACGGCATCGTCAGCCTCTTCCTGGCAACCGTCCTCTTCGTCGGCATCGACGTCCCTTACAACAACCCCGACCTATCAAGCACCAATGCCCAAAACGCGAAAGACGCTTCAGCCTCCCCCCTCGTCATCATAGCCCGCATCGGCGGCGTAGAAACCCTCTCGCATCTAATAAACGCCGTCCTTCTAACCGCCGTCCTCAGCGCCGCAAACTCGGACATCTACTCGAGCAGCAGGATAATGATCGCCCTCGCAGACGAAGGCCACGCCCCAGCCTGGGTCCAACGCACAAACAAGTACGGAACTCCCTACTTCGCCGTCCTCTTCTGCTCGGCCTTCGGCCTCTTCGGCTTCCTGAAGCTCTCGTCGGAATCGGGCGTCGAGGTGTTCGCCTGGCTGGTGCACATCACCGCCATTGCGGGCTTCGTCACCTGGGCGCTCATCAACCTGTGTCACCTGCGCTTCATGTCGGTGCTGCGATGCAAGGGCCTGTCGAGGGAGAGTCTGCCGTACAAGGCGCCCTTTCAGCCTTGGCTTTCCGTCTTTGGCCTTGTTTTGAATGTGCTGATTCTGCTGACGAGTGGGTTTACCGTCTTTATTGAGTGGAAGTGGAAGGATTTCCTGGCTGCCTATGTTAGCATTGCCATCTTTTTCGTGTTTTTGGTGGTGCACAAGGTTATTTACAGGACGAGGCCGGTGAAGCTTGACGAGGTCGAGTTGTCGACGTCTTAGGGGTTGTTGTTGTTGTTTTGTTGATTGGCGCTGGTAATGTTGGAGAGGTCATCATTAGCCATCTGGAGTTACGAGAGTAATGTTTGCATTGCATCACAAAGTCAGTCACTGGACTGGAGTCTAGAGAATAGTTCTCATCGCTTGTCAATATCAAGCTTGCCATCAATTCTAGCATTCAACTCACAACTCCCGGATCATCAACTAGTCCCGTTACTTGAGCTAACCGTGTCTTTACATCGTTGGCCCTACAGTCAACTCATCCAACTGCCTGATCAAGGAGATTCTCATCAACCATCTCGACTAGACACCCAGCTGTCCATCACATCATCAACTCTCCAACAGCCGCCATCATCAGCCATCTCAAGTTGACAACATAAAGCTATCCCATCACATAGTAACATACGCTCATCAACTCATCCAACATCTCAACTCTCAAAACAAGGGTATCCCAAACGCCAACCCCATCAACACATCCCATCTCCCTCCTCCCCCCTCTCCCTAATCCTCTTCCTCACCATCTTCCTATTCGGCCGCAGACACCCATACATATCCTGCTTCACCACCGCAGCCGGCACCCCCCCTCCACAACTCTCCAACTCCTTCAACTGACAAAGCCACGAGCCCGCCATCCGCCACACGAAAGTCGGCTTCGAGTTGTGAAAAGTCTTAAACGTCGCCGACGCCTTGAGCCGATTCCACTCACTCATGACGCGCAGTCGTCGAGCCGAGACGTTGGGATCCCAATCCCAGAGGATCCGCTTCAACTGCCCCGAAGCCTGTAGCTCGGGCCTCGGCTCGACCGCCAACCACGACGCAAAGACCTCTTGGCAGTTGGTGATGAACTTTTCGTCTTTGCTCTGGCTCTTCGTTGCCCATTCGACCGCCACAACTTCGAGGTCGTTGCGCAGGTCCGTCAGTAGCTGGTGGATGACGGGGCACTCTCTTCGTCTCGCATCGAAGCGTCGGTAGAGAGCAGTAAGGTCGGCGTCGTAGTACTGCAACGTATCTTTGTGCGCCCTCATGGCCCCAGTGAGCTTCTCCAACGAGTCGTCGATGGCTGGCTTGGCCACCTTGAACTTGAGGACATCGAGGAGCGGGCTGTGGTCTCCCAGTCGGTCGGGCTTCTCGCATCGCTCCTCAAAGTAGGCTGGATCGTCGAGCCAGAGACCCAGCTGGAGCTCCTCTTCGCAAAACGTCTTCCATTTCGGCTCGTTGAAGATGACGCCCTGCTTTGCCTGATCGACGAGGTTGCTCAGCAGAGCCGTCAGCTTGGACATGTGAGGCCCCGTCACTCCCCGTAGGTAGTCGAGCCTCTCCTTGTACTTGGTGCATTTGCCCAGCATGTCTGGCTGAAAGGAGAACTGGAAGCCGAGAAAGGTAAACTTATTACACAAGCTCTTCCAATGCCTCTCTCGTCCTACCGCCGGGATGAGCTGGTCGACCGTTATCTCCAGCTTGGTCATCTTTAGCGTTTCCGCCTGCTCATCGGCCAGACAGCCCTGGAAGTTGTCGACGATGTTACGGTCCCAGCAGACCCAGCACTTGTCGCCGTCGTAGTCACCGCCAGAGAGCAGGGCGGCCAGCGGCGTGGTGCCCTTGGTTGAGAAGACGATGACGTCCTTGAGCCTGCGCAGCTTCGGATGAGCGACGGTCATCACCTTTTGCATATCCGACAGGGTATGGGCTGGGTTCCGCGCCACCAGGACATTCAGGCCGTCGAGAGCCGTGTCACAGAAGCCATCGGCCTCAAACTTGGACGAGAAGTTGACCGAGACTTGGCCCTCCTCCAGCACGCCCCAGAAGTCGGCCACCATGAACAGATACGTCGCCTGGGCGACAGAGACGTGCAACTTGCTCTTCCGGAGCGTCTCTGCCTTGCGTGTCGCGATGTGGAGGCACTGGTCGTACATGTACTGCTGCCGTCTGGGCTGAAAGCCGGCGTCGAGCAGCTGAGCGACTTGGTCTTCGCAGGTCCTCGGGAGCCCGGCCAGGAATGACGGACCCCCATATGAGCTCGATGTCGGACCGACCTGACGAAGCCACAGTCGTAGATCGTACGGACCGTCTAGGGCTCCGTCCAACGCGTCGAGGTCAGCCACGAGATTGGTCCTGAGCGTCTGCTCGAGATGGCGTCTCATAGCAAGCCGGTCTCTAGCTTGGGCCTCGAGCAGCGGTAGAAACTGCTGGTTCAGTGCCGCTCCCGGCTTGGCCTCTCGCGGGTAGTCCTTGACCTCAAAGGTGCGGTGCGAGATGTCGTCAAAGTCGCAAAGCCACTTGATCTGTGACGGGTACAGCTCGATCCAAATATCGCCATCGTTGAGATCAGACTCGACGTCGATGATCCAGAAGCCCTTGGCGCTGCCTATCCGTCCCTGATATCCAGATGGCGTGTCGGACAAGCCGAGGTTATCAGCAATCTTCCTGGCCAGCGCCTTGGACATGCGTCCCAGGCCGTCGTTCATGACCTCGTGCGTGCCCACGTCCTTTTTCAGAAACCGAATCTGTTCTCGCGACAACTCTACGTTACAAAAGGTCCGAGTATGGCTGATGGATAGCCGCGAAAAGAGCTTGACTGCCGACATGGCCAAGTTCTCCGGCCTCTTGATGGCGATGGCCCAGTCCAGGAGACCCTCGGGCCTCACCTTGGTCCGCGACAAGGGATCCGAGGCCTCTCCCGGGGGAGGCAAGGCGCCGACGGGGGACTCGCGAAAGTAGTGTCCGTCCGAAGCAAAGAAGTAAATCCTGTACATGGCCGGGCCTTGGCTTTTCTTCCTGGAGAAGAAGTAGGGAAACCAGAGCCGGCTGGCAAACGGATGGAGATGGCCGTTGTGCAGCCACCTGTTGAACCTGATTTGAAAACTGGAATCTCCACCAGCGGCCTTGCGAAGCTCCTTTTCCAGATACAGCGGATCGGGAATGGTGACTTCGAGGCAGCGATCAGCCCCGAACCGTCGCGCAAGTCGATGACTCGGCTCCAGCGTCAGCGGGTTCAGCCGCATCTCCAACGGGAACAAGCCTCTGGCAACAGGCCGCATCACGAGCTCGGCCGAGAAGCAGACTTGGTGGGTTTTGTTCAACAAGCCGCGGCAGGCCAGAGCCCACGCCTTGGAGTCGCTGGCAACAGGCAGAGCTTTGCCGGCAAAGGACGGATGGCCGGCCAGGGTTCTGCGAAGAAGATGCTGGTCGACCCATCCTTCATCGTACGCCAGGTTGCAGGTTTCGGACTCGACTTGGCAGTGCTGAAAGATGCGCGTCACCTCCCATAGAACGGGCAAGGGAGCCATGTCAAGGCCCCGGACACAGACCTTGGGCCACAGACGCTTGAATTTCTGTTCGAGAGACTCGATTCTCGGCGTGCTGGCGGAGGACTTGAACGAGAAGCTCTGAGGCGTCGCGCCCGTGGAATTGGGAATCCTATCCATCTTATCGAGGAGGTCTCGATAATCCTGCGAGCTGAGAAGCAAGTCACCGCTAACGGGGTAGTCGTCTTCCATGACGGTAGAAGCGACCGAGGTTCTGGAAGAAGAAGACGGTATGGTCGCGCGACTGCTCTGGAAATACGTGAGAATAGAAGGCGACGACTTCTTGGACAAGATACGGCTGCTGATGCTGTCCATAGTATCCGGAGGAGGCGAACTCCGAACAGGCAGCAGATCGACCATATCAGGACCGCAGTCAACGGCATCTCGAGATTTGGGCCGCTTGGATCGCGACTCGTCTTCATCATCATCCTCCGAACTCCGCTTCGAGTTTGACATGGGCACCTTTCCATCCAATACATCGAGCAGACGGCTCATGAGAAGGCGTCTCCGCTGAGCCGAGCCGGCGAAGGAGACGGACGAGCCGAGGAGATCGGCTGCCAGCTGACGGAACCTGCCGATGGCTGCCGACAGCTGACTCAAGTCGTGATAGTACAGACGTTGAATGAAGCTGTACAGCTTCTCGGCCTGGAAGTTCTCGTCGTCAGCCGAGGCCTGCATCCTATTCCTGGCCTTGCGCGGCGAGAGAGTGACATCCATCCTCCGAATAGAGAGACCGTAATCGGCGTTGAGACTGTTGATGATGCGCTTCAGTCCCTCCGACGAAGCCATCGTTGACCGACGAGGCCCAAGCAGGCTTAGGCCTCCCGTTGAAGAAGGCCAACTCTGAAAAGCTCGTCTTCTCCAATATCCAAGAAACGCTATTCGCTGGGCGGCTGCATGGCACGTGACAGGCATCTAGCCTTTTCCCTCGCTCGGGCCGAGCCTCACGCCGGGGAGGCCGCAACGGTGCCTTCGGACGTGCCATCGGACGACGTCTAGAGGCTCCGGACGCCAGACGCCCCCCGTCCAAAATGACCGACGACGCCAGCAGCAAGGCGCTGACGCCCGACGAAGCGAACCGCATCATCCGCTCCCACCGAAAAGTCCGCTACGGTGCGCCTCGCCTGGCCCCCTGCGGTGATGAGAGGGCGGAGGAAGAAGAGGGGAAGAAGAAGATGATATTCGACGGAGAAAAGAGAGAGTGAGAGTGAGATGCCACGCAGAGACAGAGATGGGTTGACCATGGTCTTTCTTTTCCCTTTCTCCCCGTTCTTAGGCTCCGCTTGCTGGCCCTGCCGCCAGCGCAAAGTCAAGTGCGACAACAAGCAGCCCTGCGAAAACTGCGTCAAGCGAGACCACAGCAGCCTCTGCTCCTACAAGCCGAACCGCGCCTCTACCAGCAAGCGATCCGCTCGAGCCCGCTCGCTATCCGTCGATCTGGTCCGACCCGGCGCAACCTGGCCGCGAGCCGAGTCGTCGTCATCGGCCGTCGTCGCCGCTGCGGCCGCTGACAACGACGACTCGCCTGTTTCGGATCGCTTCTTGGGCCAGAATAGTATCCCGGCTTTGCTGTTGAGGCAGCAGGCTCCTGGTGACGACGATGGCGTCTACTCGATTCTGGGGCTCAACACTGATGCCCCGTTTCCCCTTACCTCGTCGCGTCATCTCGACTTGCTGACGAGGGATATCGCGGCCGATATGCCGTCGGATAGGGACATCATCTCCCTGTTTCGCACTTACAAGGAGGTTCCCCAGCCGTTCTGGGGCTTTGTTCACGATATGGATCATCTCGAGTCCAGTCTGATGGCTTACCTGGCTGATCGCTCAGGGGGAGCCGAGGCACCCTCGCGTCTCGTCACAGCTTCGTGGCTCGCCAACCTCTTCGCCGTCCTCGCCGTCGGCGCCCAATTCCACGACGATCCCTTTCCACAGCGGACGCAAAACAGTCAAAAGTTCACCCAGTTCTCCTTTCACTTTCTCAAAGTCTCCAACTTTCTCCTTCGGTGAGAAGATCCCCCCCCCCCTCTGATTATCTTTGTCTCCCCCAATTCTACCTACTCCCCTTTCTTTATTTCTGAAACTCTTCTCTCTCTCTTCCTCTGCTAGGCCATCCTTCGACTCCATCCAGGCCCTCCTGCTGATAGGCTTCGTCCTCCTCAACGACATGAAGGCCGAGGCCTCATGGGCGCTGCTCGGCCTCACCGCCCGTCTCGCCCAGTCGCTTGGCCTCCATCGGCAGAGACCGTGCAACCTGAACAAAGACGCCGCCGCCGCCTCGGCCAAGGAGGCCATCCGCCGTCAGCTCCATCTCAAGTGTCTCTGGCACGACACCCTCTCCTCCCTCTCCTTTGACCGTTGCCCCGTCTTGACCTTTCCTTCGGAGCTCTCCCTCGTGCCCGACCCGTCCGGCGTGGGCCTCGGCTACCTGCAAATCATGTACGGCGTCATCGAGATCATCTCCTGCCGCCTCAAGCCCGGCGTCTCGGCCGACCCTTCATACAGCGAGATCCTCGCCAACTGCGAAGCCGTCGAGAACCTCCGCCGCCTGGCCCTCCCTCACCTCCGCGACAGAGCCATGTGCAAGACGGTCCTCGAGAGCCTTCAATGCTACGCCATCCGCCTCCACACCTGCTTCCTCATCTCCGTCGCCTGCCGGCCCGCCCTCCGACGAGACTGCGGCGAACTCGACAGCCACCAACGCACCGAAATCGGCCTCAAATGCAAGGAGAACCTGATGGAGACGGTCAAGATGTTCCTCGCCATGAATACCCTCTCCTGCCTGCCCACCCGCAGCTGGGCCTTTACCTACCACGCCCTCAGCTCCGCCCTCCTCCTGTCTTTCCTCTGCGACGCCTCCGACGCAGAGACGCGCCAGCTCCAAGCCGACCTCATCGACGCCCTCTCCGCCACAGCCGCCAACGAAAAGGGCTCCCCCGGCTCCCACGCCTCCCGCTCCACCAAAGACATTGAGCTTTCCGGCCCCCTGTGGCGCGCCCTATCCGCCCTCAAGAGCATCTACGAGCACGGCTCCGGCCTCAAGAGGGAACCCGACGTCGCCACGACAGCCGTCCACGTCCCCCTCGCCCCGTCAGCCTCTACCACACCCGCGACAACAACAGCCCAGCCAGCCCCCCAAGACGACCACCCCGGCGACAGCCCCCGCCAAGACGCCGCCATGGCCATGGCCGAGATGCAGAACGGCGCCTCGCTGCCCGACTTTTCCGCTGCGGATTGTTCCCAGCCTGTGCTGGCCTGGCCGGCGAGTAATAACGGCCTCGACGGCATGCTGGGCGGCATGGCGCCCATGGATCTCTTTGATAATATCTGGGGCGTGCCGGCTGAGCCGCTTAATTGGTGGAACTCGGCCGAGCAGCAGTTTTATTTCTGAAAATAAGGGGGGGGTTGACGATGTGTATTCCTGGGTTGGAAGGGTCGCGGGATTGATGATTTGTCTGTTAGGGCTGTGACGGGTTGTTCAATATACATATACATGGCGCTTGGCGGACCTATGCCTTGACCAGCCACGTAAATGTCGTGCTCCCTTTTCATTGTTTTCTAATGACAATCACCTCGTCTTATTCCCTTCCATTGATACCACCGGCTAGGAGCCAAATCCCTATATCAAACAAGCCACCCTGAACCATCAACGAGCCAATCTACGCCATCGTCAGAGCTCTCTTTAATCATCAAGCGACCCAAAGGTCTCAGATGGACGACGACCCATCCAGGGGTTCGGGCGGTCGCGCCGCTCAAACCCGCTGGGGCAGTCTGGTAGTTTTGGCTCATCATTCGATGGAGACGGAGGAACGTACGGGAGAAGGCCTCTCGCCATCAGGACAGGAAGGGCACTTGCCGGGACGAGAGGGTTGGGACATGTTCTTTGGAGTTGAATTGAAGTGTCTAGCTCTTTTTCTTGCGCGAAGTGCTAGCTATCATCTTCTTCTTCTCGTACTTGGGTACCTTGGTCTTTCTCTTCTCCCGCTTCGCTTCCTTGACTGCTTGTTTATGGGTCTGCGGATGAGTTAGCCAGAGCGTCGACGGCGCTGGAGGGAGAGTGAGTAAGTGCAGAGCTGGCTAATCACCTTCTTCTCCTCCTTGTCCTCGAACCGGCGACCTCTAGGCCGGCCCTTTTCGAAACGATCTTCTCCCAGCCCCGACAGATTGGCGCCAGCGTCGGACCCCGAATCAGAGTCCGAGTCGGACTCCTTCGCGTCTTCGGAGCGGCGCGCGCCAACGACCTCGTCTGCAAGGAGGTTGCGGTATACTAGCTCGTCGCCTTCTCCCCGAGTGAGCTTCTGCCCGTCCTTTTCGACGTCGTAGACTTGTTCGAGCGTCTGCGGGATATACTGGTGGCGAAAGACTTCGTTATCGATTTCCACCTCGGCAGCGTCTCGGTCTTCTTCATCGGCAGTCTCGTAGAGCCGCTCGATGGCCTCGAGCATGGCAGGCTCGTCGACAGGACCCGTCGACGTCGTAATAAAGTCAAAGACGGCCCGGTCCGGTAGCGGATCGACGCCTTTCCGGCGGAAGAAATCGCCCACGTTCTTGATATCCATGCGTAGAAACTCGAGCGATCGCGGATGATCGGGCTCTACGCTCTGAGACACGTCAATGACGTATAGCTTGTCTTGGTGACACAAGACATTGTACTCGCTCAGGTCAGCGTGGACCAGGCGGCAGACCTGGTACATCCTGCGCATGATACCCAGGAGCTGCGTGTACAAGAGGCGCCAGCGCCCATCGCCGGTCTCGGCGTCTGGAAGGGCGTCGCGAAGCTTCGGATAGGCCCAGCCCCGGGCGTCGCCGAGGAAGCCCATGAGAAGGACGTGCAGCTTGAGAGCGATGGGCTCAGGGCAGGGGATGCCGGCGGCGTGGATTCTCCGAAGGTTGCGAAACTCCTTTTCCGCCCAGAGCTTGACCATCTTGCGGCTGTTGCCCTTGTCGAAGCCGCCACGAAAGCGGTGCTCGCCGGTGATGTATCGCTCGCGGTCCTTGAAGACGAGGATGGCCGTCTTGTACACCTTGATGGCGCGCTGGACGGGACGTTGGTCGGCATCGCTGTATAGGACGGCGCCGTAGACGTTGGCCTCCTTGCCGGTGCTGATGGCACCGTGGACTTCGCTCACGCTTCCGCGGTTGATCATCTGCAGCAGAATCATGCGGGTGCGGCGGTCCAGCACTTGGTCGCTGGTGGCACGGTCTGCCTTATCCTTGTCGCGGTCATCGTCGCGCTTGACGCTATCGAGGCGAATCTTGGCCGCGTGTCTGGCGAGAGCAGCTACCTGATCGTCGACGCTGGCGAGCGTGTTGACCTTTGGCTTCTGCTGCGGCTGACGCTGACGGCTGGAAGACGACCAGCCCTGTTCATCGCCGTCATCGACATCGGCATCGGAGAAAACGCCGTCGAGATCATCATCGTCGAGGCTGGGCTCGTCAAATGACTCCTCCTGTGGCGGCGGCACTTTGTGAACCGGTTCGTCGCCGTGGCTGGTACCTACATCGTTGGAGGGCTGCTGAGGCCCTGACGGAGGCGAGGCTGCGGCGCTCGACATGCCGAAACCCTTGCTGTTGGCCAAGGGCTGAAAGGGTGGGAAGATGAGATGATTTATCTGCCTAGGGATTGTCTGAGGGCGGCAGTGAAGAGGTTGTGTCTCTCGGAAAAACCTCCGGATGGTGGCTATTCTTATCTTATCGGCTTTCTCTATTTTTCCGATGTGTTTTCTTTTTTTTCTTTGCCCATCGCCCATCATCGCCACCACTGACAACGATCAACTCTCCGAACAAAGCAAAACCCTGCGCAGCCAAGTCTCATGATGGCTTCACAGACATCGACTTCAGCTTCTGAACCGGTTGCGCCAGCCTGGTATTCTAAGAATGGCAACTTCTCTCCAAGGCAGAAATACTGATAGGCTTCAATGTCTCTGAACAAGCCCAGCCCGACTTCAGATGGGCTTCCTGATTCGATGACGTGAAGCCCCGTGCCTGTGGCGTTTCCGCCCGTGGTCAGCCCACTGTTCAACTATGTGACGCGGTCGGGGCAGGTTAATTAGGGATCCGGGCCTCGTGCCTGTCTCAGCAGCCCTTGCGTCGCCGCTTGTTGCACCTGGGACGCCATATGCATTCCGGGCCGCTGCAACTCCTTCAACGCCTTCGTTCCAGCTCCGGCCTCTTGTCCGCCAGGCAGAGCTAAAAACCCGCTCTTTAATAAGGGATCATGCCTCCCAACTATATACGCGTACCACGCGTCGTCTTCCGAGTGTTGCTGTCGACTAGTTTCGCCGCTCTTTTGTGTGTCCGACTTCCGACCGCGCTCGCAAAGGAACAATAGAGTCTGTCGTTTCCATACCATGAGGTCCTCATTCTTTGTTACTGCGGCAGCGCTCTTTTATTCTGCCCAAGGCGCCCATCTCAAGCGGCGAGAACTGGGAAACACCAGGTTTACCCTGGCCGAGATCCAGAACGAGTCCTTCAAAGGCCATGACGCCTCCAATGCTTTCATCAAAGCCCACCTCAAGTATGGCGATACAGTCCCGCTGCAGATGTCACGGGCCCTCGAGAGAAATCCGGAACTGAGGAGCCGGTTTTCATCAATGTCAAGACTTCGCGGTAGGTCTCTCCCGCTTGACTCGTGGACAAGAAAGAAAGCCTAACAGTCTTTTCAGGCGGGACGCAGAGGGGGACCATCCCATCGACCTCTCCAGCCAAGTATGACTCGGAGTTTTCCGTGCCGGTTCAGATCGGGACGCCACCCCAGACGATCCCCTTGAATCTTGACACTGGGTCAGCTGATCTGTGAGTCGACGGCCCGATCTGTATGAGGCTGGGATGGCTGTTGACAATTGTCAAGTTGGGTCTTTTCGTCGGAAACGTACATCTCCCTGGTCCAAGGCCAGACCATCTACCACCCCGAGAACTCCTCCACTAGTCACCTCGTCCCGGGCCACAGCTGGCAGGTCAAGTATGGCGACGGTGCCGGTGCTTCGGGCATCGTCTACAAGGACAAGGTCCAGGTGGGCGACAGCCACTTCGACGACCAAGCCGTCCAGGCCGCCATCACGGTCAGCGCCGAAATCTCAAACGATAGCTTCACAGCCGGCATCCTGGGCTTGGCAAACAGCGGCGTCAACACAATCCGGCCGACGAGGCAGCGGTCGTACATTGACAACGTCAAGGACCTGCTGGAAGAGCCCCTGTTCACTGCCAACCTGCAGAAGGGAGCCCCCGGCAACTACAACTTTGGCTACATCAACAAGACGGAGTACAAGGGCGACATCCAGTACGCCCAGGTGAACCCCACGTCACCGTACTGGGAGATCACCGTGGGTGGCTACCAGGTCGGTGACGAGGGGTTCTACAAGCGTCGGTCGTGGAATGCCATTGTCGACACGGGCACGTCGCTCCTCTTGCTGCCGGCAGACATTGTGTACGACTACTACAAGCAGATTCCAGACTCGGGGCTCGACCTGAAGCTGGGAGTCATCACATACCCCTGCAATGCCACGGCACCCGACTTCTACTTTGGCCTCGGCCCTTACCGCGGCCGCATTCCCGGAGACTACATCAACTACGCCAAGGTCGACTCCAAGTACTGCTACGGCGGCATCCAGACGTCCAAGGGCATGCCCTTTTCCGTCATTGGCGACGTGGCGCTCAAGGCGCAGTTTGTCGTCTTCAACTACGAGAGAGGAGTGGTTGGTTTCGCTAACAAAGAGCTTTGACTTTTCTTCCTTCTTACGCAGTCACGATTCAGAGCATGGCCGGGCGTGTTGTGGCTGGACCAGGTCTAGCTAGTCAGTCATTTGAAGCGGTTATACGATGGGATGGATGGGATGGGGATGAAAATGTTGAATCGGAGTTGATGCGCTGGTGTCATAAATGCACACACTTGGCTATTCCCGTCTGAGCGTGAACTGATTCTTAGGAATGGGAGGCTGGGGCGTGCTGAAACCTAGACCAGGACTGCCTGCTGCCTATTCGTCGTCGTCGATGACTGGCTGTCCATCGAACGCTTGTCTGACGCGGGAGTCGGATTGCTGCTATGAAAGAATGATGATGTATGTATTTACGTGCGAATGGTGGTTAGAAAAGAATGTTTATATATACATGTACAGGATGATTGATGCTAACTCGCCCGCTAAGTGTGAGACCGCTTGACAATGCGCATGAAAAGAACCAGCCTCCTCTTGCCGAGGTTAGAATCAGATGGCCGATCTCCTGCGGTAGAAGCATCTGTAGATGAAGGCTGCTGTGAGAACGACGAAGGCGACGCCAGCTGGAGAGAAGAGGTTGTCAACATGAGGTTTCCTTTGACGAAGACATGGTGGCAACTTACCAAAGACTCCGCCCGCGATGGTCACCGCGTTGAGCCGGTTGCCATCTGATTCTGCAGTTCCGGATGGGATGGCTTCGCTTCCGCCCGTTGGCGAAGAAGTTGGAAGCGGCAACCGTGTGAGCAGAGACGATGATGTCAAGATGGAAGTTGTAGGACGAATAGAGGGAAGGCGGGAGAGGGAAGGGGGCAGAGAGTTGTCCGAGGTTCGAATTGTAGGTGACACTGTCTTGGTGGTCGGGACGGATTTGGCGCTCGACGTCTTGGTTGGTATCGGAGCGCGTGTGTTGGGCAGCGGGACGGCGGTTGCGACGGGATCTTGGTCTTCGGGCTGGTCTTCTCGATGTCGGCTGGGGTTTGTCTTTTCAGGTTTGCCGATAAGGATGGTGAGGGTGAGGTCGTCTTGGGGGGCGAGGAAGCGTTTGACTATGTTGACGGCAGCCTCGTCGTCTTCCGCTTGGGGGACGTGGCGTCTGGTGATGGTGGTGCTGGTGATGGTTTCCGGCCTGCTGCTCGAGGTTCTTGTTGGCGAATGGCTCTTGTCATCAGGAGAGGAGTCGACGAAGCGGTTGGATAAGACTGCCATTGTGGCTTGACGCCGGGGAGCCGGCCGTCCCTCACTTGCAAGCTTCCACCAGACGTCGTCGGAAATGTGAATAGACAAGTCAATGTTGAAGAGGGAAGTTGTCGAGAAAACAGGTTCAATCACCAGGTCCAGACCGAGGACACGTTGGATCAAGGCCGAATCCTTTCCGAGCGTTAGTAGGGATATGCATGATGTTACAAAAGAGGGCCTTGTTTGGGAGGTGTCAAGCAAGTCTGGATGGTGAGGCAGAATTAAGCCGGGATTCTTTCGGCATTAGAGACGGGAACGAATCGAGAACGAGACGATGATCTTGCGCGAGAGAATCGAGAGGATTCTAGCCTTGTTTCAGCATGAGCCGGCGAGCAAGACCTCTTTTCCGTTGTCATGGCTCAGCACATAATGACAGCCCTCGGATTGCCACTTCTTTCTACTGTGTAGAGTTCCCGAAGCGCTGTCAGATGGGAAACAGTCTGTTTAGAGTCTGAGACAGACCCCGAGGAATCAAGCCGAGGTGTGGAGAGAGTTTAGTCCGAGTCGTTGACGGCTATGATCAAGGGTTTCGTGTCAAACGGGGAGTGTGGCAGCGCTGACCTTGGGAATTGATGCCGACATTTCGGGGTTGTGTTGGGGTTTAAAGATGATACTTTGATTGTTGTTCTGGCTGTTATTGAATGGAGGTCTTGGACTTGGCCTATGGTTGAGGCAGCTCCTCCAGCGGGACAGAAGTCAGTCCCTTCGGCTTGGCGGTTTGAGGTCTGGCTGGCGTAGGGGCGGTCTCAGCACCTAGAGTCTCAGATGTGGTTGTCATGGGTCTGCTCATGTTTTCTTCATTGTGGTGAGCAGTCTCTTTTGTAAAATCTCGAAGTCATTTAGATACAGACACTTGTCATCGCGTTTCACAGTCGACTTCCCTTTCACTACCTTTCATCCGTCTCTTCATCTCGAACCATCATGTCAGCCAACTTGTAAGCCATGGCACCAATCAAGGCAGTCGGATGACCGCTGATCTGCTCGGGAAAAACACTGGCATCAATAACGCGAAGCCCCTTGACGCCACGAACTCTGCACTCGAGGTCGACGACGCTGTTTTCAGGTGAAGGGCCCATGCGAGCCGTGCCGACGGGATGATACAGAGTGATGGGGGCCCTCTTGAGGAAACGGATTAGATCTTCGTCGGGGATATCCTCCGGCTTCTTGCTGCTTGAGCTCGGCCACCAGAGCGCGAGGGGGTCGTCATTGGGTGACACAGCTTTGAGATGAGCGCTGAAGCTGGGTGTGCGGATGATGTCTATGCAGACTCGGATGCCGGCCAGCATCACTTTGAGGTCGTTGCCGCCTTCGTCACTCAGATAGTTGGGGTCGATGATGGCTTGAAAAAGTCAGTCAAGCTTCGCGGAAGAAAGGGGGTTTACTAACGAGAAGCAAAACAATCAGCGCTCTGGAGCGTGATGTTCCCCGTGCTCTGAGGCCGCAACCCAGTGACAACCATGGCAAAGGACTCTTTATCGGCGAGAGAAAGTTTCGCTTCGGTCACATCCAACCCAAACGGGACGCATATGAGCTCAATGTCCGGCCCAAGATTGCATGAACCGTGATCAACGAGCGTGCTCTTCCCCTTGGACTTGAACTCTGATGTCCGGATAAAGGCAGCAGCTTCGGCAGCGTTACTCGCCGCATCCCCTCGGCCCGTAAAGAACCACTGTAGAAGCCGGGATATTCCCCATAGAGGGTTTTGCATCGAGTTTAGCGGGAGGTGTGAGGCGGCTTTGCAATACAATACCGTTGCTAGATGATCCTTGAGGTTTCTTCCCACTGTCTCGTTGATCTTGACGATAGGGATGTCGTGCTTCTTGAGCTGGTCTTCTGGGCCGATGCCGCTCAGCATTAGAAGCTGGGGCGTGTTGACGGCGCCGCCGCAGAGAATGACTTCCTTTCGGGCTGTGACGTGGAAATATTGGGAGCCGACTTGGATCTCGACGCCAATGGCTGAAGGGGGCTTCTCGTCGTTGAATAGCACTTTTGAGACGTGACTGTGGACGCCTACCGTCAAGTTACTTCGTCTCATGACGTCTGGGGCGAGAAAGGAGGTGGCGAGCGACGAGCGTGAGCCCCTGCTGTCAATGAAGGCTGTCGAACCGTCAGCCCCCTTCTCTTCTCTATTCTGGCCCTCTTACCGGGCATCCGGGAAACACCCAGCGTGCCGGCAGGCGTATTAAAGTCCGGAGAGGCACTTATGCCCACCTCCCGACAGCCGCCGATGAAGGCCTGCTCTACCAGCGGCGTCAGCTTGCAGAAGCTTGTCTTCCAGCGGCCGTCGATGCCCCTGTTTTCGAGGTCGATTGGGTGAGCAGGGTTTGGGGTAAAGCCCTCCATGCGGCGGAAGTAAGGGGCGACGTCTTGGTAAGACCAGCCTTTGCAGCCGTGGACGGAGGTCCATTCGTCCAGGTCTGAATAGGAGCCGTGGTGGTACATTTGGGCGTTGATTGAGGTTGAGCCTGTTGGTGGATGGAGGTTGATGTGTTTTCATTGCTGTTAGAGACACGAGCATGTAGAAGAATGAGCTTGTATAAGAAGACAAGGGGAATCGAAAAGAAGTGAGAAGATAGAAGAGATGGCTCAACGGAACCTCCTATCATCTTGCCCCGTGGCCACGGAATCTGCTTCCCGTCAAGGCCGATCTGACCGACAGTCGAGTATCCCCAATCATGTTTACTCCTCCAGAGCGTAGTATAGCGACCCGGGATCTTGCTGTCTAAAACGTTGTTGTTGCCGCCCGCCTCGAGGACGAGGACGGAGACGCTGCTGTCTTCCGATAGTCTGCTGGCGAGAACAGAGCCGGCTGCTCCGGCACCCACGATGACTTTGACGATGAGGCTTCGAGTCAGAGATGGAAGATTGCTGTGCTTGTGCGGCTCTTACTGTAGTCGTACTGAGGTGTTGTGCCTGGAGTTGGAGACGGGGCTCCGGGAGGCACTTCGGCTGCGTACTGCCGTGGATGGTAGACTGGGTTTTTGGACCATGAGAACATGATGACGGTATGTTACTGAGGATAGCTGAGGAAATGACAGGGCGACCTGCGTACTTGTAGGCTGTCGGCTTACTCTCCGACGGGGAGCAGTACCTACTGTATGTATGTAGGTGATAGGCACATGCCTGTGATGCGTGGTGAACCGTGTCTCTGATTGACGGTTCCACGGGGTGGCTGCTCTTCTTTGGAAAGAATCGCCGGCTGGAGAAAGGACTGCTGGCCGAAGCATGTGAGCCCTGTCGGGGCTGCATATCTATGCATGGTTTCTGAGAGACAGCGACGAATATTACGTGTCCATGATACAGATTGGCAGTGAAGAGGGGGCTGATGTGGACTACATTATCCATCCTCCGATAACCGTCTAAAACTACAGCTCCGGCAACGTGATCCCTCTCGATACAAGTATGCTGCGTCGAGTACGTCTTCATTAACTCTGGCTGAAGTAAATCCAGCCAATTCAGCGCGTGCCATGTATACTTGCTCTTGTCCAATAAGAGACAACTAGTCTACAGCGTATTCGCAGTCCCGCTCCCATCCCATGTTTCTCACCAATGTCGCGGCTCATGCGGATATGAGCCGTACGAAGGCGGCAGGTTCCTGTCGATGAAGTCGAGAATGACATCGTACGTGAGAGACGCCGAGAATTCCAGATTGAGGGCATGGCCGGCTCGGGGCACGATGTTGGTCTCGAAGACGCTCGCAGAGGCAAAGTTGGGGCGCGCAGCCTCGAGAATGTTGGGGGCCATGTTGTTGATGATTGCTGTGCTGGAGCAGTTTCCTCCGCAGAACGGCAGGTCTCGATCTATCACGTTTGCCTCGACTGTCAGCTGGAGAATAGACGGACCATAGAGGACACTGGAGAGAAAGGTGAGACTCGCTTCCGGTAATCATCAGGACTGGCCCTGTGAAGTTGCTCGTGCTTGCCACGTACGCCAACGTCATCAACTCGCCCAACGCGATGGGAACTCGTCTGGCCGTGGCTTGATACATGATGACCGGGTCAAAGTTGTGAGGACCAAAGTAATCGGTCTGCACTCCGACGGCCGACTGAGAAACAACGTAGCCTTCGGGATAGCTGGACAGCCAGGGTCTCGACCTCACAGAGATGAAGTCGGAGGCGAGGATATAGGTGGGCAGGAAGTTGTAGACCTGGCTGAAGCCCGTCAAGACGATACCATCCGCCAGTCCAGGATACTGCGACGCAACCATGGTCGTCAAAGCGGACCCAAAGCTATGCCCGACGAGAACAATCTTGCTGCTCTGATGCTGACCACCCGGTAAACCACCGCGACGCACCCAGTTCGTCAGAGCAGCCAAGGCGTCCAGCTCAAGGAACAGCTGGATCTCGTCGATGGGGTCGCCGCGTGAAGAGCCGCTGAAGCCTACGCGGTCCCAAGAGAGGGTTGCGTAGCCGCGGGAGAGGGCGTGGTCGACGTAGCTGTATCTGTGGCCGCCATTGCTCGGGCCGGCGTCCCAGTCCCAGTAGGCTTTGTCGAAGCCCAGGCCGTGGGTGAGGATTTGCAGGGCTTTGCCTGGGCCTGAGTCGGGGGAGCAGTAGGTTGCTGCTAGTCGATATGTCTTTGTCTGCGAGGGTTCCCTCTGTCAGTAGGTTCATCGGTTTTATTCGGCCTCTTTTGTTGCAGTGTCCGTACTTGTGTAGTCTGTGTCGGCTGAATGACGGGGATCGCGACAGTAGCATCGAGAATGAGATCGACGATACCGACTTCAGTCGTGGGCGGTTGGATATCAAACCGCACCATTTGCGGACGCAACGCAACATTGACAGAAATGTCGATGCAGTTGCGCGCCGCAGCCGTAACGGCGAGGCCGAGGATAGCGAAGGGCGCAAACATGTAGGCTGATAGTATCGTGTACGTGTAGCCTTTGGTGGGAGGGTGAAGAGTCAAAGATGGACGACTTTGCGAGGGGGGCTGGAGGCATCATTCCGCTGGATTGGGGGTTGAATCTTGTGTCTGTGGTTTCCGTGGCGCTTGAGGGTTGAGGTTTCTGTGGAAACTAGTGAGAGAGGTGGCGACGATGGATGTCTCGGGGACGGGACGGGCCGAGGCTGGCGGCCGGTGGCGTTGGCTTTGAAGATTCGTGGGGGTTGAGGAACGTTGGCTTTGGGGGGCAAGACATTGGAGTTGTGAATGACGTCTGGACAGCCGGTGCTGTTTGTTGTGAGATGCGTGCTGTATATCTGAGACTTGATGCGACATGAACTGGCAGAGGAGGTGGCTAGCTAGATAGGGTGAGCCGAGTTTCCTTGCTGAAAGTGTGACGAGCTCATCAATCTGCAGCAGCGGAGGGACGGAAAGCCATCAGTCTCCGTGATGTCCTGCTTCAATCTTTGCTATTGATCATTAGTGACATCTCGCAACTGAAGACAACCTCCAGTCAAGTCCACAACAAGACACTCAACAAGAGAAACTACTCAAAGACCAGAGAGCAGACACCAAGATCCAAGAGCAGATACGAATACCTACTCAAGACTGAGAGCAACTCCTGCTGGTGCTCCCGCGCGGCAGCTGTCAGCTATAAATAGCCCGTCCAATAGGCTTCGCTTCCGTCATCCAGCGATGGCCTCTCCATGGCTCCTGCCTGCGGCCCCTTGCTCCTGCCGCCATCTTATCGAGCGACAGTCACGTGGCTCCCCCTTTTGCCAACATCACGGACCTCAAGAGCTGTGAAGAGATTTTCTCACCGTCTCTCGTCCTCGCCCTATCTGCCTATTCCTCTACCTAGAGCCTCGCTACCAAGTTCTATCGCCTCCTCAACCTCCTTCATCCTCCGCTCTCGCCATGGACGACGGCGGCCGGCCCCAGTCGCCCCGCAGCCCCGTCTCGGCCTCCTCTCCACCGAACGGCCCCGATCCCGAACCGTCGGCCCGTCATCACGGCTCGGGCCTCGATCTCAATGACTACTTCACCGGCCCGCGCGATATGGCGCGTCATAGCCGCTGGCCGCTCCTGCTGCGGCTTCACGGCAGCATCCTCCCAAAGCTGATCTTGCCCGTCATCCTCATCAGCATCTGGAGCGCCACCATCACCATCGTGTCCATCAAGGTGCACCCGCTAGGCGTACACTCGGTGCTACTGACGCTTACGGGCTTCGTCGTCTCGCTGTCGCTGTCGTTCCGATGCTCGACTGCGTACGAACGCTACTCGGAGGGTCGAAAGTACTGGACTGGTCTCGTTCAGGCCTCGCACGTACTTGGCCGCGTCTTCTGGATACATGCCAAGGACGGACCGGATATGGATCCTCGCGAGGGCTTGCTGCTGCGGCTGACGTCGATGAATCTGGTCGTCGCGTTTGCTCTCTCGCTGAAACATGGCCTGCGCTTCGAGCCTTACTTGTATCCAGATATGGCCACCCTTGTCGACCATCTCAATACGTGGGCGTCTGCGGCAACGACGACGACGACGACAGCTGATGATCCGTCTGGCTCCCGTCTTCGTCGACGTCGCTTCTTCCATAGCGTGGGCGAATATCTCGGCCTCTCCTTTACAGCCAGCAACCCGCGAAAGGCGCTCAAACGAGCCACACAACCGCTGGGTCACCTCCCGCTCGAGATCCTCGGTCACCTGGCCATCGCCATCGACGCCCTCGTCGCCGACCAGCAGTTGACGGTGCCGGCGCATCAGACGTTGGCCTACAACGCCTTACAGTCGCTCAACGACGTCATGACGGGCACCGAGCGAGTCCTCTGCACGCCCCTGCCCATCGCCTACTCCATCGCCATCTCCCAGGCCACCTACCTGTATCTGGCCCTGCTGCCCTTTCAGCTGATCCCGCTGCTGCACTGGATCGCCATCCCGGCCACCATTGCCGCCTCGTGCATCATACTCAGCCTGCTCTTCATCGGCCAGGAGATTGAGGACCCCTTTGGCCACGACGTCAACGACCTGCCTCTCGACAGCTACTGCGACCAGATTGCCGCCGATCTCGACGTCATCGCCTCCATCGACACGCGTGAGCCTCGCGCCTTTCTCACCAGCCGTCGCAACCGACCGCTGCATCCTGTCAGCACGGCACCGTACGATGTTTGGCTTCAGCGAGACGAGGAGAGGCTGCGAGAGGCGGTCCGGCAGAAGCCTGCTGCCCGGTTCGAGTGGGCGAGATGGGGGAAGAGTAACGGAAGCAAGGTTAGCACGGGCTCTGGTAGCATTGCGAGCAACAACAACAGCAGCAGCAGCGAGAAACAGGGCTGAGGTGTGTTTTGTTGGACCGCCTGACGTCTGGCACGTTTCGCGGGTTGAGACGAGATAGACAAAAGGGATATCGCGGTGGCCTGGCGGTGAATAAAGCTCGGTCTGCCTTTCTTATGCGTATACAGAACTTCAGTTTGTTTCCGTCTCGTCTGGCAGCAACGATGGCATGACGATCAGCGCAGCCGAAAGCGGAATCAGTACTGCCCAGGCCAGATAGCCGTATATGATCTGGGAGCGAACGCCAGAGGCAAAGACGATGGTCGATACCGCTGGAACAAAAGAGCGGATGGCACTGGCCAGCGTCAAGGCCAGCGCATTCATGAGTCCAACGGAACGGCCATCAGGGGCCACCTCCTGGATGACGAGCTGAGCACAAGTCGCAGCCATGTTGACTCCAGGGCCAACAGTGGCTACAACAACGCCGACGACCCAGAAGAGACGACGAGAGACGTCGCTATCGAGACGAAGCAGGGCGTTCATGAGGACGAAGCCGCCGTAGAACAGAGGGCCAGCCAAGCCACAGAGACGGAGGACACGCTTGGTGCCGATGCGTCGCTGCAGCCAGGGGAAGACCAGAAGCAGCCACAGCGCCTGGCTGGCTCCCTGAACGGCCATGTAGACGGATGTGGCCGCTGAAGAGCAGGCCATGCCGCCTAGATGGATGGGCGTGTACAGGGCCAGCGGGAGGATGGCGGCGAAGACAAAGGCCAGCAGCATGACGTGCACGTATATGGCCAACCCTGCTGCTACACCGGGACAGGCCATCAGTTGACGGATAGACAGGGCTGGCTCCTCTTGGTGGCCCCTGAGCTTCTTCTCCGGGAGCGTCTCGCCGAGACCAACGGCGGCGGCGAGAGCGGAACCGCCGATGATGACGGCTACGGCCAGGCCGGATAACGCGTACGGATGCCGGATCAGCACATCGACTTGTCCGAAGAATCGCGGCATTGTCCGGGCCGGATCTGCGAGCGCGCCGCCGACGAGGGGGCCGAGGAACATGCCGAGATTGCCGGCGAAGCCGAACCAGCTGTAAGCCGCGGCGCGCGTCTCGACGGTGCTGACATCTCCGATGGCGGTCCGGACGACGACGCCCGAGCCGGAGAGGATGCCGGATAACGAGCGGAAGGCTATCATGGCCGACAGACTTGTGGATAGTCCGAAGAGGGCTTGTCCGATGGCCATGCCGGAGAGGGTGCCGATGAGGACGGGCTTGCGGCCTATTCGATCGGCAAGTCTTGACCAGGGGATTAGGAACATCATTTGCGATAGGGAGAAGCAGCTTTCTATCAGGCCGCTGTAGAATCCGACGTCTGAGTCGGCGAGGTGGCCATTCTGTTGGACCATTTGGGCGATGAAGGGGAAGATGGAGAAGAAGGCGAGGGGTTCGCAGAGGCGGGCGTAACAGAGGAGGGGGATTTGGGGCTTTGGGAGGGGGGGGGAGGGGGGGGGTTGAAGGGGGGGGGGGGGTGATTCGGGTGGGATGGGGGTTGTGGATTGGGATGGGGGGGGATGGGGATGGAGAGGATGGAGTCTGGTATGTCTTGGG
>NJES01000120.1:0-35793 GCA_002591395.1 Ophiocordyceps camponoti-rufipedis | reverse complement strand
CAACGGCACCGCCCCGACCGGCGCCCACCCCCCCGGCACCGCCTGCTCTTCCGAAGGAACCTGGAACTGCATCGGCGGCAAGTCCTTCCAGCGCTGCGCAAGCGGCATGTGGTCCGTCCCCCAGGACATGGCCCTCGGCATCGCCTGCGCCCCCGGCGAAGGGCCGGACCTCAAGATGACGGCTGCCAGCGCCCGACGCTCCCTCGCCGGCCGTCGATCCCGCTACGTCGCCTGAGTCCTTTCCCGCTCGGCTCCTCTATTTCTCATGTGTATACAATTTCTCTTCTTCTTCTTTCCTCACCGGATCGGCCCCCTTTTTGTCTTTTCCTTTCCCCCTTGTTCTCATTCCCTCAAATACCCCAGCAAGCATTGCACCTCAAAAGAACACGAAAGAGAGTCCGGAGAAGTGAAGCCATTCGCTTGTACATTACAAAACCGCACATAGCCAGCTCCTCGGAGCAAGACTAGATTTCATTCCCTTTTTTGGTTCCCCGTGGAGGTGAGGGAACGGCATGGTGGAAGGGGAGACAGACAAAGTCTCACCGCCCGCTGCGAGGCCGGTACTCGTTTCAGCGTGGGGGATTTGGGCGGGCGATGAGTAGGTAGAAAAGCCAGTTGTCCTCCCTCCTGAAAGTTCCTCCGTCTTGCCATTTGAGTAGAGGTTGCATTGTGGACGTGAGCCTCTAGTAAAACAACTATTGTTCGTCAAGCTGTCGCCTGAAACCCGTCCGTCTCTTTTCTCCACCCAAGACCCCTTGCTCAGAGCTCTTGTCTAGACGACTCTGCTCTTTCAGCCTCTTTGCCTCAGCGAAATCATCTTCAACCATCGTCTCCGATCTCTCTATCCGTATTCGTACATGTTCGCAGATCTGTTCACCCCACGCTCTCCATCTCTCTTCTTTCTCCCAAACCATACTCAACCCTTTCCCCAGCCCTCCCGAAAGCCACCCTTTGTCAACCGTCCTCGTGCTCCGGAATCTGCCGCAAGACAATTCTTTGTCCACCGTCGCTATGGCTGTGGCGTCTCTCAATTGATTGTCGTTGAAAGCGGGCTTCTCCACCAGACAAGCCTTCGGATCCAGACCCGTTCGCCGGCTCATTCCAGCCAACAGCCAGCCAAGCCTCCCTTCCCCAGGGCGTATCGCGCACAGCAACCAGTGGCGTCATCACGACTAATAGTGGTTTTGTATTCATTCACTCCTCTTCTCTTCTCTGTCTCCTCCGCCGTCTCTCTCGTCCTACATCCGCCCAACAGCCCGGCCTCGGCGCCAAATTGCAGTTGCACCGGCGCCTACGCAGTCGCCCTTTTATCCGCTTCCTGGGCGGACCCATGTCTCTACCAGCCGCATTCCTGCCAATCAGTAACAAAGGACCCACGCCTCCGCCGACCCTTTGGACGGCAACGAGAGCGTTCCGTCGTCCGTGAGATATTATATTTAGTGAATACAGCTTGTAGAAGGAAGAAGAAGTAGAAAGAAGAGAAGAAAAAAAGACATGGAGAAAGCACCTGTTGAACGGTGTTTGCTGCAGGAAGCTCCTCTGATAGAAGAATATGTGTGTCGAGCGAGTCATGCCGTCGTCGTTTTGTGTTGTATGTACGTTTCGGGGTAGGGGGAGGGGACGCCCGGGCTCAAATCTCAATCGTCTTGAGAATGCCGTCTCCCATGGCAGGCTGCTTTCCGTTGACCTTGCTCGACAGCATTTCGTCCGTGTCGGCGCAGGCCACCGTCGAGATGCGCAGCGCATTCTTGCCCCGGTCGACGTCATCCAGCGTGTCCACCTCGACCAGTTGACTGGGCTCGATGACGGCGCTCGGCATCTCCGGGATCGACATCTCCTCCGTCACCCGGCTGAGCGGCAGCGGCTTCAGGTATGCCGGCGGGTTCATCGGGCTTGAGAGAGGCGACGATCCGCTGATCCGCTGCACCGTTCTCCCCCGCACATCACCGTTCAGCTCCGTCGGGCTGGCGTAGGGCGAGGCCGACCGCGAGGCAAGGGGCGAACCCGTCTTGGCCGGAACCATCGACGCCCGCTTTGCCGCTCTCCGCCCGTGCTTCTGGTCCATCCTCCATCGCAGGATGGAAAAGTAGGCCGGCTCAACCCGCGTCTCCTTAAACTCCCTCAGTTTGAGCTCGCCGGTTTCGTCGTCGACGAACCACTTGCCGCTGTTGAGGTCGTCGGCAACGAGAGCCAGGAATGCGGCCCAGGAGCGGGCCACGACGTATTTGGTGTCGTAATCGCGGCCGAACAGAATGATCTGACCCCAGCGACCGTTGGGCCCCGGCGCCAGGTCGACCGCCAGGTTGTTGCCGCCCCAATCCCGAACCAGGGGGATCCAGCCCATGTGGGCGTAAGCCCTCTGCACCGCCTTGGGGGGAACCGAGTCCTGGCGGGCCAACAGGCTCTGACGCCATTCGTCGCTCGTGCTGGCCGACGACGATGACAGGGGCCGCTGTCGCGATGAGGAGGCTTCGTTGCTGCCGGCCGAGAGCTTCGAGGGCGTCGCTGGCGTCGCGTTGGCGGCGTCACTCAGTAGCTGCTGGTTGACCGTACGCCACGTCTCCCATTCCTGGACAATCTCCTCGCAATCCAACAGCATGGAGCCGAAGATGATTCCCGTCGGGTTACCGCCTCGCTCCTGGCCGTCGTGAATGGTGAGGGACTCGCGAATGTCTTGGGGGAGAGAGCAGTCAAGCTGATGCTCCAGATCGTTGAGGTCGTTGGTGGTGGCGCCCTCGCACAGCTGATCGAAGAGCTCCGGATAGTTGTCTTCGGCCCAGGCATCTATCCGCTTCCAAGAGTGGCTAACGGGAGGCGGGGGCGGCAGGCCATCGCTAAATGATTGCATGGGCACGTCGCCTGGACTCTGGACCTCGAAACCGTCCGACTGCTTGACGGCGGCCGATCGCATGCCGGGCGAGTAGGAGCCGCGGGCGGCAGGGGGCGAGGAGCGTCCGCCATCGTCCGAGTAAGGGTAGCTGACATCGGCGTGAGAGTCGGAGGCGGTCGCGACGCCGGTGAGGATGCCGACGCGGTTATTTTGCAGCGGGACATGGCGGCCGGTCCTGTGCGGGGAGTGATACGAGGAGTCTGTGAAGCAACAAGTTTGTTAGCGTCTCGACGCGTCCGTCCCAGGGGGCACTGAAGCAGGCTTACGTCGATCGTAGCTGGTCATGGTGTGCCAGAAGGAGCGCAGGGCGGAACCGAAGCTGAAGGCATCGACGATTAGCCAACGACGACCAACTGTGGACACGAACGATGCTTACCCGGAGCCCTCCATGGCGACAGACGAGGCGAGCTCGGCCGAAGCAGAAGACGAAGGGCGGAGGCGTGTAGAGGCAGAGTCGATGAGGGTGAGAGAGAGGGTTGGGAGAGAGGGTGAGAGAGAAGAGCAGGGAGTCCAGGCAGACGCGTCCAAAGAGGGGGGGAATGTCCAGGTCGTGGCGTCGCTTCAAACAATCGAGGGAATGAAAATTTCCCCGCGAGCCAACACGCGGTACCTAAAGACGGTTGTGTGGGCGTGTGTGGGCGTGTGCGAGCGTAGTATGTACTTCGTTTTCGTACGTGCGAATAGGTGGTATCGTCTTGGCCGTGAGGAGGAGGAGAAAAAAGAAAGGATGAGGCAAAAAAAAGAATAGGGTACAGCAAAGACGAGTGTTTGGAGGGAACGAGCGAGTGACTTTTTTTTCTCTCCCCGGGAGTCTGAGGGGGAGGAACTGAGGGGAGGGAATAGGGGAATGGATGGTGTAAAGGAAGCTGGAGTGGCCCTGGAATGGATGGGGGCAGGGAGGGATGGGGGATGGGGGATGGGGGATGGGGGATGGATGGTCTGGTGGATGCGGTGGATGGAGGCCCTGCTGTGCGCAGCTCCAGCACAGCGAGGCTCGCGAGATGGAAGGCCGTCCAGGATGGGACCTGTGGGTGGGTACGTACCTACTGGTGCTGGTGGATGGGCGGGAGACAATGGGGCGCGGCTAACACAGATTATTTCATCTTGGCCTGTTCTATCAGGTTAGTTTTACTGGCATAACCGTATAAATGGACAGCTAATACTGCTGCCATCACTGCCGCTGCTATTCTTTATCTAGGTAGCCAGGTATGAATGAAGCTTTCTGCCTCCATCCGCCAACGAAGCGACCGCCGCCGGCAACTCGCCGACTTCTCTCTACCTCCCTCCCTCCCCTCTACCAACCACTTGTCCATCCTACCAAACGCACAAGTCAGTCGCCACACCCCAGCATGCAAATCTCCCGCACACAGTCCAGGGAGGCCAGCCAAAAGAAAGGCCGATGCCGTCATGCGGGACACAACAACGTCTCCACCGCCCCCTTCTCTTAACCGGCCCTCGCCTCACCCCCAGAATTCCTTAACAGCCGAATCGCCTCTCCGCAAAAGTACCGCGACTTTGCCGCCGTGCCTGATCGGCATGACAAGAGAGGCCTGTTGCGCGCATTGCTGATGCAACCCTGCCTTCCTCCTCTTTTTTCGTCTTCCTTGAGCACATGCCCTGCCCCTAAAACAAGAATAGAAATGGTGCCCTTCTCACCTTTTCGCCGAGATTCTTTCTATTAGCCCTTCCCGAACCCGGACCCGGTTGCTCGCTACCGGTCTGAACGCGGAGAGGTGTCTTCTTCAGTAGAAACCGCCGACCGGACAATCTCTCTTCCGTGTTTCTCCGGTAAACCTCTTCTTTACTCATTGCTTTTCTTCTCCCTTACCCCTGGGCCCCGGGTCATCTTCCTTCCCTGATTTGTCTTCCTTGCCGGTTGAGGCGCGTAAATGAGCTGGTGGCCCGGATCCAAACAAGGTGGCTGTGCGGTCTGAGCTGTACTGTAAGCGGGCCCGCTTACACTGTACTTTTCCTACTGTACATGCAAGCACTACGTAATTGGCTGGACCGGCCCCCTTTTCATCATGTGACGCGCCCTCGATGACGTCGCTTGTCCTCTCCATCTCCGGATGAGCCTCCAGATGGGAATCTCAAGACATTTCCCAACCATCGACTTCCAGGGCGTCGGACAAGAAAACTGTGGCGGATACCCTCCACATTCTCCAATTCTCTCAATCCCTCCCTCGCCACGCCTCATGACATCACCCTCTCCCACAGCCACTGTGATTCGCTGCTCATCCCGATACGCGCGTCGTCGTTGACCAACCAATCCATTGTCACCGAGCTCTCATCTCCTTCAGCGCATCCATCACGCCGCTCGACATCTCACGTCTGGTTTATCGACCTCCCGCCCCTCCACAAGATAAGCCCCTCCCGTCATCCGCCTACTCCCGCCGCCTCGCCAAGCGTCTGCAGCGTCTCCTCCATCAGCCGCTTCGCCGATGACGCAACCCCCCTCTCCATCTGCTCGCTGTAGTACAGCTCGACCAGTGTTCTGAGCTCCTCGTAGGCAAATCGTCCCTCGGCCTTGTTCTTGCCCTGTTCCACTATGGCCTCGGGTCCCTGGTCGAAGAGGGCAAAGTAGTTGGCTGCCCGTGCCAGATCCACGCCCTCCTCGATATTCTTGAGGTTCTGCTGCAGCACCAAGATGTTGAGCTGCATCCGCCCGTTCCCCTTGGCATTCATGGGCGATGCCATCGAAGCGTTTCCCACCAGGTAGCTGTTGGTGAGCAGCCCGAGTCCGGTCCGGACAAAAGCCACTTCCCGACCGCGGAGGAAGCGTACAATGGTCTCGTCAAAGAGCACCAGCTCCAGATTCAGACTCAATATCTGCGGGTCCGGCTGCCTGACCTCCTGATCCAGGAGATGCGCCTTCTTGTTGGGCGACAAGACGCTCCGCAGCGAATACACGATCCGGCACCGCACCTCCATGTGCAGCGTCAGCAGCGCCGTGCCCGCAAGCTCCTCAAACGACGTCACCATACTGTCAAACGTCCTTTATCGAAAAGCTCTGTCAGCCCGCTCCCTGACAACTTGTCCACTCGTCCGGATGCACTTACTGGACCGTCTCCTGCGTCAGCGGCAGACTCGCTGGGCCCTGCTCCGACGCCGCCTTGCTTGGGTCGTTCATCAGTGTCCACCGCTGTTTCGCCTGCCGTGGCACCGACTGCCGTGATGAATCCGTCTCGTGCATGGTGATGCGCCTCAGGCTCGAGATCTTGGCCGCAAACCACTTCATACTCGTGTACAGCAGACAGAGCGATGAGATAGTTTCCCGGTCTTGAATCACGTCGTCCATCTCCAGCCCCGACTCGTTCGTCTGGTCCATCAGCAAATGAACCTCTTTTTCCAATAGAGCCTGGTCCATGCCGTCCGACGTCCACAGCCTCTTCATCGTCTCCTGCAGTTCGTCCGCCTGCACGGCGAAGCGGGCCGAGGCCCTGAGCTTGCTGGCCTTTGAACCCTGCTCCTGCGTCTTGGTGACGAGCGCCTTGTACCACGCGAGGCATCGTTCGTAATATCGCACCATCTGGCTCACGATGAGTGCGCTCAACGCCTGGTCTGGCGGTATCGTGCTGAGCATGCGGCAAAAGGCCGTCACCACCTCGAAAAAAGCTGTTGTGCCCTTGAACACCGGCCGTGGTGCCGATTGGCTCCAAGTTGGGTCCTGCAGAAAGGCGTCCGCCTCGCCGAAGACGGTCTCACTCAGTTTGCCGAGCGTCTCATCCAGCTGCGGTTGGAAGACGTTGACCAGGAAGTTATCCAGGAACGTCGTCAGCGTGCTGGTAGCGAGATCCGAGCCCGGAGGTACGATGCCCTTGAGTCTCTGCAGGAACACCAGCGTCGGCGGCAGCATAAGGCTCATGTTGAATACGCTTGGCTCCACGAGCGACTTGAGCGGGCCCGTGGTCTTGCCAAGTCCGTAAGCGGTGTCGCGCCTCGACGCGGCGCCGTCTATAGTGACCCGGTTCTTCTTCGAGTCGACGCCCGTCTTCCTCGTCAGGCCCGGCACCGTGCCCTGGATGATGGCCTCCAGAGCGTCGTACTCAGTCGTCACGTCGGTCGACCTGGCATCAGTCTCGGCAAACTTGAATAGGTGATCGCGCATGGCGTCCTTCTTGCCATTGAGGCCGGTGCCGACGAGGGGCGAGTCGAACTGATAGACGTCGGCGTCGGTAGTGACGTAGTTGTGTAGGAGCGATCTAATCTCGTTCTGATACAGGTTCCACAGCTCCTTGAAGCTGCCCAGGAGCGCGCTGTTGTTTCCAGCGCCCTCTCGACGGATAAGAGCCTTGATGGACTCGTGAAAGACGCGATGGCCCTCACCGATGGCCTCAAACTTGCCGTACAGCTGCCACAGGAGATCGTGGATGACGTCGGCCCTCAGCTGAGTCTCCCTGGTCCCGTAGAGCAAGAGGCCCTTGGTCTTGCTGGCAGCGCCTCGAAGCGAGCTCGGGTGACGCTGGTCAACGTCCTTGATGGTCTCGGTAACGATGCTGAAAAGCTCGACGGGGAGCCGCTGCTTCAGCATCTCCACGGCGTTCTGTAACCTGTCGAGCTTGTTAAGAGCCTCGACGAGCAGGCCAATGTAGGAGAAGGTATCCGCCTCTGGATTTCTGTTCGGGTCTTCGGAAGCGGCCTTGTCAGCGTCGATGGATTCCAGAACTGTGAGAAAAGCCGCAATGGAGTTGGCGTCTCCGTAGCCATCGGTGTAGGCGCCCTTGCTCTTGGCCAGGCTCTGCCACCTCTCTTGACAGTAAGGCGACTTGAGATACAGATGTTCGTGAAGCTCCTCGACCAAGATGTCCATCAGAACGGACTCTTGGTTGGCGAGGTAGCTCTTCAGGTCGCTGAGAGCGCCAATGGCATCCAGTTCGGGCCGCCTCAGCTTGCGTAGCGCTTTGTGGAGCACGTCGACGGCAGTAAGAAAGCGCTTCTCGGAGATGCGGGCCTCGAGCTGATCCGGGACAGCGCGCAGGTCTTCGAGCTCGTTGAGCATTTGTAGCAGATCGTCGTAATCCTGAGACGTCTGGGACAGCGTCTTGAGTGTCGGATCCGTCGAGCAAAGGCTCGTCTTTGCGCTTGCCAGCGAGTCTTTGAGTTCGCGAACGCGCTTCTGAGACGCCTGAATGCTGCCTTGGATGCTGTGAAAGGTGCCTATGGAGCTGTTGAAACCCTGATGATGCTCGTGGACGATGTTCTTGAGCGAGTCCTGCAGATAGGCGTGCGTCTTGCGAAACTTGCGGTAATCATGCGCTCGGCCGACGGAGCTAGGGTCCAGCAGCTGCAGGGCCAGCTGGACGGGGACGCAGTCGGCCTCGCACATGGACGGCCATTCGGACCGGATGTGATCCATGACGACGCCCATCTGTCTCTCGGCGCTCGTCTCGCGCATCCTCGAACGGGACGGCTTCGTCCGATGGGTCGGCGGCGGGGGGGCCCGAGGCGACACGGCCGGACGGGACCCATATCGGTCGTCCGAATGGCCGTCATCGTAAGCATAGGGGTCGTAGTCGCCGCCGTTGCGGTATCGGTTCGACATGATAGCGATGGGTCAGGGCTTCGAGCGGCCGCGCACGAGCATTTTGTCGTGAAGCGACTCCAGCGTTTTGCTCGTCTGAAGGGAACGACGATAGGTTGGTTTGAGAGGGAAGATGCCCACACAAGAGTTCGGTCGTTGGCCACACGTGACCTCGGTGTGACCTCGGTGTGACCTCACCTGAGCGAACCCCCGAAACGCGGATCAGACAAGACAGAGGAGGCCTTGTTCTACGCCATGCAAGGGATTCCGCGCATTAGGCCTTGTGATTTCAAGAGATTCACTCGTCAAGCAGAAAAGGAAAGCAGCCACATCCGTCCACACCCTAGCACGTATATTCGTCAAGCCGTCAACATACTCGAACTCGACGACTGGCACTGGCGTTAGAGATAAAAAGAACGAAACATCAAGAGACGGAGACTCCGACACATGGTGTATTCACCACTTCATATCTCCCCTGAAAGTCCCAGCCAGTCTTCTCCATCCCGTGTCCCCCGTCTAGACCCCAGCCCTGGACGGAGGGTTGCCGCCGGCCTGCGTTGGCCCGCCCCGGAGGTTGATCTGGCCGATCCGGGACACGATGTTGCTCCCCACGGCATCGACAGCTCCCCGAGGGGACGTCAAGGTAGGGCCTTCGGGCGCAGTCTCCTGGACACGAAAGAGCTTGATCGATGTGCCGTTCCACATGCCCATGGTTCCCTTGGCAATCTGCATCTCGCTCGTGAAAATCATCCCCCACAAGAGCGACTCGTACCAGGCCAGCGCCGGCTGAGACCACTCAAACGAGTGCACGTGCGGCGGCGACGGCTCGACTCCAACGAGGCCCATCTCCTGGACTTGCCGGATCGTATCCATCGACACGGCTTCCCTGGCGGGAACCAGGCTCGTTACCTGCTGGATAAGAGTAAGGATGGAATGCAGCGGCAACTCTGGGAGCCAGCTGTCAATCCACTGCGCTGTAGGTTCGAACCCCCCTCCCTGAGTCCGCCCCGAGACGGGCTGCGATCCCAGACTCGTGGTGCTATTTTGCCGTGAGAAGGATCGGGTCGCTGCCGGCATCTTGCCGCGAGCCTTCTCCGACATGCCGCGCAGCTGCGTCGGTACCGCGTCTTCCATGTTCACGGCCGAAGATGCCTGAGACTGGTTCTCGCTGGTGGTGGAGGGCGCTGGCGTCGGCTGCGGGTCGTCGTCACTATCGTCCTCTTCGTTATCGCCGATTGCGAACGCGCTGTCTTCGGGCACCTGCCCCAGCGTCGGCAGTCGAGACGGTACAGGCGGTGGGCTCCTTGCGCTGTCGACCGAGCTCCTGACTGACCCGGTGTCGGCACCGTCTCCCTGACCGACGCCGTCTTTTCTTCTCCGACTTCTTCTTTCCAGCTCTTCCTGGCCGCTCTCAAGAGTAAAGGACCGCAGAGCCTCGATCCGCTTCCGGCTCTTGACGATTGCCAGCATCATCTCCGGGTTCTCGCGATACTTGGTTTCGATGATGCTATTGATGGACTCGAGGAGCGAGTCGAGGAGTGTGTGGTTGGTTTCGTTCGCGAGAAGGAACGACGGCGAAGACATGGAAGAAAACAAGAGCATGAGCTGAGAGCTGCCCGCGGCTCCCAGTCCCTCGATGTGCGGTGCAATATTGTTGATAACGGCCAAGAGAGCAGGATACACGGCGGCGAAGTTGCCTTGGCTCGAGGTTATCAGGCTGTAGATGGAGTGCACGAGAAAGTCGGTATAAGAGCCGTTGAAACCGTTGATCCTGATGCATGCGGGCAGGCTCTCCTGGCCTTCGAAACGCTTGTTGAGATTGTGACCGAAGTTGGTCTCGACGCTCAGCGTTTGCAATAAGAACGCACACATGCGAACCACTCCCTGTTTAGCCGGATCGCTCTTATACTCCAAGGCATGAAACAACGTCAAGACGACGAAATCGTGGGCTCGCTCGGTATCGATGATGAAGGACCGGAACCGCTTGTTGCACTGAGTGAGCTCCCAAAAGAGCATCAGCATTTCCGGGGTCAAGTTTCCCGAGGTCTGAGGTCCTGGCAGATAAGACGTCTTGTCCTGCAACGGTTGGCTAAGGATGCGGCTGATGCCATCCACGATGAACTGGAAATCCTGGGGGCGATGAAGTCGGCCGAGGAAATGTCGATAGAAATTCTTTTGCGCGGAAGCTTGCTCTGGGATCGGATAGACGAGTAGAACGAGCATGAGTTGCAAGGAATACGTGACAAGTATCTGCTTCGGGTCCCTAAACACCAGCGTGTTGTACGGGACTCGCCAGCTAGCAGGGTTATACTTGAGCGTCTGCCGGGGTCAGTATATATAGATGCGATACCCACAAGATTTGCTCGATCAAACGTACCGTGTTCAGCAGCGAACACAGGACGGAGAGCACGACCTGCTTCTCCTGACATGTGCAGAGATAGGTCAATGTCCGAACCCCCCTCTGCGGAAGGACTCCTGGTGTGAAGTACATGCTCTGGCCGGCGAGGGCCAAGAGCAGCCGCAGTATCTCACACCTGTTGTTTTCAAACTCCTTCGTCGTTGCCACGGCCGAGTTGCAGCCGACGCCACTTTGCCAGATGGCATAGGTGACCTTGGACTGGCCATGGGGCTGACGGGGAATGGTCAGGTCCGAAAAGAAAAGCAGGTCTATCAGCGTATCTATAAGCTCCTCGGCCAAGGGCTTGACGTCGAGGAACTCGTCATTCTCGGCCGGCGCATCCTGCTTGCCGTCCTGAGCCTCGTCGAACAGCACCTCGTTGGCGATGGCGGCGCGGCGGCTTTTCTTGCGCCGCGTTCCCCAGAAGAACCGTTCCTCCCAAGGCTTGAGGCTCTCTTTCTCGTAGATGTAAGGCAGAATCCGTGTCAGGATTCTGACGCAGTTCAGCGCGTCTCGCTCGGGCGCCAGTTCGGGGTCGGGAAATGAGGGGTGGTGGCGGAGGATGAAGAGGCGCGACGTCAGCGCAAGCACAAGTGTTTCGATGTTTTCCAGAGCCTGGTCTCGGGTGCGTCGGATGTCTGCAGGAGAGAATAGGCTAAAGACATCTTCCGCCGACTCTGGGAGCTCCCAAAACTGCAGACCACGTCAGCAAAGCGCCCACGGCTGGGCGATAACCGGCTGCGAACCGAGGTCCAGTAAGTGTCGTCCGCGGGGATGTGACGCTCCTCGGATAGCCTGAAGATTCCCTGCTTGAAGACAATCTTGGAGTCGCTGGCGCCCATGTCTGCGGCAGCGCAAGGCCCAGCGCCCTGCGTGATGATGGTCTCTGGCTACGATGGGGTCGCCAGTTGCGCGACTGAAGTTCGGCGAATCACGTGGTAAGCTGTCGGGCCGGAGAAATTCACAACGCCGGCTCCTGGCTGTATCTAATCGATAAAGACTTTTTTTCTTGATCGTCATTCTTCAACTTGGTATGCGACTTACAACATCTTTTTGGAGGCCTCTCTGAGGTGCGACGGTCAAGATGCTTCGTTACCGACCCAGCGTCTGTCTTTCATCAACTCAGCGACCCTATCTGGTCTCAAAGCGCACTTGCCGACGTTTTGCTGCGTCATGCCATGCAAGATCCTCGAAGCCGACTCCTTCGGAGGGCGAGAAGCATGGCGCGCAGCTGGCGGGACAACCAGAGGCAAAGAACGGCATCTCCATGGCCGAGTTCTTCAGTCGGGTCAAAAGCTCCCCCGATCTCCAGAAGCAATTCGATGAAAACGAGAAGGAAGCTGGCGACCATTGGACCGTGGCCATGGCGGGGAGAATGCGAGAGCTGAGGAAGCATGGTGGAGAGTACAAAGACAAGAGAATGGAAGCCGATGGCCAAAATCTGAAGAGTTTTTCATCTAGTTACAAGGACTACTCTCGATCAGCTGAACCTTCGTTGAAGAAACCTGCGCAGCTGTCTTCGCTGCCCAAGAAGGGCAGTCAGTCGACACCGAAAAAGACCAGTTCCTCGACGGCGAAAAAGAGTGGCTCTTCAACGACGAAGAAGACTGCTTCTTCGACTACGAAAAAGGCCGCTCCTTCGTTGACTAAAAAAGCCGCCTCTCCGTCAACCAAGAAGGCCGTTGGGAAGAAGAAATCCACAACCTCTACCAAGGCCAAGTCAGGGGCAACAAAGAACCCAGTCAATATCGAGGTTCTTGACTCCAAGGCAGTCCAGTTTAATCCTATCCTTGGGAAGTGTTCTAAAAAAATTCCGGAACTATCGTACGATCTGGATCGTGTCCTGTTCAATCAAGGGGTTTACCACATGCAAGACGAACGAACCGGGGTCTTCAACTTTGACCCCTACCTGGCCTCCATCATGCCTAGAGACGAGTTTGACTTTACCGCCCTCGGCGACTACATCACCTCGTCCAAGGATGTCAAGCTTCGAGAGATGGCTGCCGAGTTCGGCATGAAGTTTTGCGGTTCCACATCGAGTCTGTCGTCGATTCTGTCTCAATTCCACTTCCTCCTTTCCGCCTGGAGACCAGTCTCTTACACAGTCCTTTCAAAATCCCTCAAGCCCGAGTCGACCAAGTTTACAACCTTTACTCGGGCGCCAGCTGCTGCTTTTGCAAGGTACAAGGACGGTGTCTACGCCATCGATGCTGACAAGGAGTACGACGTGGAGAGCATCTTGAGCATGCTGGGAAAATCGATGGAGAAGCTACTGACGCTGCCCAAGGAGGAATTTGAGAAGTACCGAAGGACCAAGTCTCACCAGATCTCGGAGGAGGAGAGGAATGCCGGAGAAGCCTACCACTATGCCACCATCCGCAACTTTCTTGTGCGTTCACAGCTCGATGCACAAGACAGGCGACTACCAGGGACGGGTGTCTTTGATCTAAAAACAAGAGCCGTCATTTCCATCCGCATGGATGTTCAGGGCTACGAGAAGGGCCTCGGCTACGAAATACGCAAGCGCTTCGGAGACTGGGAGTCTTTTGAGCGCGAATATTACGACATGATACGGTCCGCCTTTTTGAAATACTCGCTGCAGGTTCGGATGGGGCGAATGGATGGCATCTTTGTGGCCTTTCACAACACGGAACGCATCTTCGGCTTCCAGTACGTCAGCCTGCCAGAGATGGACCTGGCTATCCATGGGACAGACGACGTGCGACTCGGTGATCAGGAGTTCAGGCTCAGCTTTGGGCTCTTCAACGAGCTACTGCAGCGGGCGACGAAGCGCTTCCCCAACCAGTCGCTGAGGTTCATCGTGGAGACACGCGAGACCAAGGTTCCCCTCACTTACTTCTTCGCCGAGCCTGTGACGGAAGAAGAGGCGGACCGGATTCAGGCAGCGTCCCGGCCATCGGTTGAGCAACTCAAGGATGAGGTCAACCGCAGTCTCGAGGCGAGCGAGGCCCGTGACGGCATGGAGCAGAGTCGGGCTGACGAGATGGGAGAATCGAGGGCCGAAGATGAGGCGAATGACGAGGATGAGGCCGTGGCCAGTGACGCTCGAAGTGACGACGCGTGGAAAGAGTTGATGGCGAGGGTGGATGATATCATTGAAAACGACTCGCTAGGCATCGGCTCCGTGCGGGATGCCGTCCTGGAAGCTCTGGAAAACTGCGGACTATCTCAAGCCCTAACGGAACGCGAGGGGGCGAGGTATCTGGATCACCTGGTGACGGCGGTCACCGCCCACTTGACCAAGTCTGAGGAAACAGAGACGTCTGGTGAGGCGGAGGAGTCCCCAGAGTCTCAAGAAGAAGAGATGTCGGCCGAGTCAGAAGAGTTGAGTGAGGAGAACTCGACCGAAATCGAGGAAACAAGCAAGGCTCAGGAAGCAGAGCTGTCTACTGAAGTGAATGAGCTCACGGAGAGTCGAGGAACGGAGACGTCGGGTGAGCAAGACGCGCAGAGAGACATTTGCCAGGCTCAAGAGGGACAAGAAGAGCCGCACGAGCCCTGGGTGAAGGAAGGGCTGACGAAAAGAGATTACGTGCTACGGCTGATGGAGAATGTGCGGGATAAGTATCCGGAAGACGTTTGGGAGGCCAAAGTGGAAGAGGTGACCAAGTCTCTGGAAAGCAGGGGAGCGACGATACCTGATGAACTCGTTCAGGCTCGAGAGACGGAGACGTCGACTAAGATGGACGAGGAGGACAGCAGTGGACAGATGCAAGAGTCGGAAGGGGAGGCGGTGGAAGAGGAGAAATCAGCCGAGACGGAGCAGACGAAACTGGCCAAACTGATACTCGAGGCACGCACAGCGACCGATGAAGGAGAGCAGAGAGCGGAACTGCTCAAGCGCATATTCAATGACTTGGCGACGCAATCGAAACGATGGCAGCAGGCACGAGAAGCGAATGCGGAAGAGAGCGACGGTCCCAGCGTGGAGGAGCGCTCTGCAAAGGACAGCGACGACGAAGGCGACGGTGTCATTGCCGATGATGTTCGAGGGGAATCCTCCACAAGCGACGAGACGGCAAGTGACCATGAGACTGAAAGGAGAAGCGCCGACGATGGCTCGAGGGTAGCAGAGGCGTCGGCGATGGAGCAGATAGCACGAACCAAAGAGCCGGCGGAGCAGACGAAGGAGAAGATCCCGGAGGAGAAGCCAGAGGAGCAGACGGCGGAGAAGAGCGCGGAAGAGATGGAAGCATCACGGCCGGTCATGGGGATGTACGTGACGATCCGCAACAAAGTCAACGGTCAGTACGTCGAGCGGCCCTCGTGCCATCAGACAGTGAAGGACTGGAGCATCGAGTATTCCATCAATGAGATGGACACCGGGCGAGCACGACAAATCTACAGGGAGATCAAGACACGGCGGAAGAAGATCCACCACAGCCAAGAACCTGAGCTGAGAGCGCAAGAGTGGTACAGGATGTTTGGAGGGAAGCTGTCGGAACTGTCTCAGAAGGGACGTGATTACCGGGCTAGGAAGATGCGGGAAGAGGCGGGCAACCCGGTTCAGGTGGTATGGGCCAAGGAACCTCTGAGTCTGGCCGAACTGGGACTGGCAGAGCCGGTGTCCGATGCAGGTGGAGAGGGGACGAGCTGATTGGATTCCAAGCGAATGGACAGCGAGAGATTCATCCATGGCAAGGGATCGAGCGCGTGACAGAAGCAACATGACGGGGCTCAGCTTGTGGGGAGAAGCATCGGAAGAGATGCCGAAAGCGAAGAGGGCGCGTGCGGATGGGATGAACGGTCCGAAGATCGGAGAGAGGGACAAGGGGTTGGGGTGAGGGAAGCAAGGATTCTCTCGCGATCCTTCTGGAAGTGCGGTAGGGCTGTAGACCAGCGTGAAAGACGCGAGACTGCGGAGACATGTATGTACGATATAAGCGAGTAAATTAGAGTGTCTGGGCATTGGGGGAATAGGGGGTCAGGGGCCCGAGTTCTCAACTTGATAGATTTCTCACGATAGTCGGATATGGGCGAGATGGAACGGGGATAGATGGTCATAGGAACCCGTGACGGGCTGGGCATTTGTCAGAGAATACGGTAACGAGATCCACGAAGACGTCAATTGTCCAGGGACAGCATACCGAAGGATGGTCAGATACGAAGCAGCCTCGACTAGCAGGGGGTTGTGCAGAAACCGGGTCATGCGCAGAGGGACCTTTTGCTGAGATGAAAGCGAGGCCTGATTGGGAGTCTATGAGGAGTCGATTGGGAGCCCATTGGGGGGTCATGATGGGAGGTGCAGCACGAGACCGGAAACGGAGAGGGCAGACAGCGGTATAAATAGGGAGGCCGAGCCCGCGTCCTCATGAGGAAGACAAGGCCATAACTTGTGAGCAAGCAGGACTATCAGCAATGCGTCTCTTGGATATCGGGGTGCCGCTGATGGCGGCCGGAGTGGCGGCGGCCGGAGCGGCGGCGGAGGAGGAGATGATGGAGCAGGCGAGCTTCGGGGATATCTGGCACAAGATCAAGGATTCGACGAGCTGCGGTTCGTGCAAGGTAAGTCTGTTGGACAGCGAGTAGCATCTCCATCTCAGCTCGCTAACCCAGAGCCCAGTTGGTGCTCGGCATGGGGAGGAGCCTCTCCAAGATCAGCGACGAGTCCCTGGTCAAGGTGGTCTCGGGGCTGTGCAAGGCCAGCAAGGCGCAGGACGACGACGTCTGTGACGGGGCCATCGAGAGGGAGGGCCCCATCATCGCCGCTGCGCTGCGGAGGGCCAAGTCTGGCTCCAGGGAGTTGAGTGCGCTGTGCACGACTCTGATGGGCTCCTGTGGATACCCGGATGTCGTGCCGTGGCAGGTGCCGATGCCGGCCCGGAAGGCGGGTCGGGGCCGGCCGGGGCCGAGCCGAGAGCCGTCGATTCAGGTGGTTCACTTTTCCGACATTCACGTCGATACGCTGTATGAGCCGGGGGCCAGCACCGAGTGTCACAAGCCCATATGCTGCAGGTGAGCCCCCTTTGTTGATTCGGATGAGTAGGTATGGTGCTGACTGCCCAGGTCTTACACCGCGTCTGATGAGCCCGGAGTCTCCTCCTCCCCGGCCGGACCGTTTGGGGACCACAACTGCGACTCGCCGGTGAGGTTGGAGAAGAGCATGTACGAGGCCATCAAGCGGGTAGCGCCCAAGGCGGCCTTTGCCATGTTTACAGGCGACGTGGTGGACCACGCCATCTGGGCCACGACCAGGGCTCACAACGACGGGTCGAGTCGGTACATCCAAGTCTCGTCACATGGCCATCAACTGACGAGATGCAGTCGAGCAAGCCTACTTGATCATGAACGAGACGTTTGGATCCCTGCCCGTCTACGGAACGGCCGGCAACCACGAGGCCCACCCGGTCAACGCGTTCCCGGCCAACGTCCCGGGCAGGCCGGTGCCCGAGGTCTATCAGCTGCTTTCCCGGGAGTGGGCGCCGTGGATCGGCCCGGAGGCGGCGCAGCAGGCGGCCGAGATGGGCGCCTACGCTGTCAAACATCCGGGAGCCCGGCTGCGCATCATCTCGCTCAACACCAACCTGTACTACCGGCACAACTTCTGGACCTATCACGACATGGACGACAAGGACCCGAACCGACAGATGGCCTGGCTTGTTGGACAGCTAGAGGAGGCTGAGCAGGCGGGCGAGCGTGTCTACATCATGGGACACATGCCGCTGGGCGACAAGGACGCGCTTCGGGATGGATCCAACTACCTGGATCAGATCTTCAACCGCTACTCCGATACCATTGCCGCCATGTTCTTTGGCCACACGCATCTGGACCACTTTGAGATCAGCTACAGCGACTACGGGGCGCGGACGGCTGCCAACGCGCGTCTAATGTCGTATATCGCGCCTTCGCTGACGCCCACGGCCGGGATGCCTTCGTTCCGCGTCTACGACGTCGATCCCGTCAGTTTTGCCGTGCGCGATTCCATCACCTACATCGCCGACATGACGCATCCCGAGTTTCAAACCAAAGGCCCCGTCTGGACGAAGCTATACTCGGCCAAGGACGCCTACGGCCCCTTGACACAACCGGCCGTGACGGACGCCGAGGCGGAGCTGACGCCGGCATTCTGGCACGGGGTAACGGAAGCCATGGAATCATCCGACAACGTCGTCTTCGACGCTTACGTGTCCCGTAAGAGCCGGGGGTGGAAGCCGGCCGTGTGTCGCGACGAGTGCAAGGTGGAGGAGCTGTGTCAACTGCGGGCCGGACGGGCTCAGGACAACTGCTTCCATCCGAAGCTGGGATTCCATCTGGAGAGACGGAGGCTCTCGGAGGAGAAGGGCGAGCATGACGAGTGCGGTGCTCCGGTGGCGGCTTCGGTGTTTGGCGAGGTCGGCAAGGGGGAGAATCTGAGGGTGTTTGTTGAGCTGGCGGAGGAGGAGATGAGGAGGGCGGGGGTTCGGGTGGAGGATGTTGAGGAGAGGGAGTAGGGAGTAGCGGGGTGTATGTGATGGTATAGAGCTGTATAGTGGATGGTATAGACGGAGCTGTACCTAGAAGAAGAAAAGACGACGGCGGGTTTGCAACGATGTTGTTGATGGAGATGGTGAGGAGTGGTGATGATGAAGATGACCTAGCCGCTGAGCTAATCCGCCCGCACCCCCACCAGGCGCAGCGACACGAGGCCCACTGAAGACGGCGACGCCTCCAGCGTGTCCCAGCGGCGGGGCAGCGGCTCTACGCCCCAGACGGGGGCAGCCTACAGCGTCCACCATCCCCCATCAACGGCGGATGCTCACCACAGCATCACCTGGTAACCTCCATCCTGGGCACTGCCAACCAGCCACATCACCAAACTCTCCTTCTCGCCCGTGCATGCACCTCGGACTAAGGCCCGGTCTCAAGGCTCGGCCTTCTCTTCTCAACCTCATCGGCGCGAGGAGCGACTCGGCCTCGTCGGTATCCTCCTCCCAAAGCCACCAGTCCGCAACCGCACCTCCTGCTCCGTCAGCCTCGCCCCCCCGGTCGCCGCCCGCCATCCGCACCACCAGCTACGACGACGACGACGACGACGACGACGACGACCTCAACGACTTCGAGTCTCCTCCCGTCACCGAGCTGCCACCGCTTCCCCTCACGCCTCGTGTCTCGACCTCGCAGCCCGCTCCCTCTTCTCCGCTCTCGCGCTCCCCTTCCCGCCTGGAGCCCGAAATGGCGCCCGTCGGTGTCCGTTTGCCCGACTCTTCGTTCAGGGCTGACGTTGCCTCGCAGAAAGCGCAGAAATCCTCAGCCTCCAAGGGCGAGGCGGATGCTTCGAATCATGGTGAGCCAACCAGGCTTTTCTTGATCTATCCTTTGGCTGACGTTCTCGTTTGCACAGGCAAGATCTATTCCATCTCCGGGTGAGTCCCCCGATGCTCGACTCCTGGCCGTTCCCATAGACCTGACCACGTCCCAAGCCCCGTCGTCGTGGCCGAAGACATGATTGGCGTGGCCATGTACGAGCTGGTACGACTCCTCCTCTCCACTTGCTGCCGTCTTGTTCGCTCATGACGCTGTACAGGTTCGAGTCGGCCATGAGAACCTCGTGGGCGAGGTGATTCGCATCAACGCCGACAAGGCCACCATCCAGGTCTACGAAGAAACCGGTAACCATGTCCTCTCTCACCAACTCCTCCAATTGCAAGCTGACCATGACAGCCGGTGTCAAGGTCGGCGACCCCGTCACTCGCACCGGCAAGCCCCTCTCGGTCGAGCTCGGCCCCGGTCTCCTCAACGGCATCTACGACGGTATCCAACGGCCGCTCGAGGACATTGCCAAGGCGGCCAAGTCCATCTACATCCCGCGCGGAATCTCCATTCCCGCCCTCGATCGCAACAAGAAGTGGAAGTTTACGCCGTCGCTCAAGGTCGGCGACCGCATCTCTGGCGGCGACGTCTGGGGCACCGTCTTTGAAAACTCGTTCATCTCGACGCACAGGATCCTGTTCCCGCCCCGAGCCCGCGGCATCATCACCAAGATTGCCTCGGAGGGCGAGTACACGGTCGAGGATAAGATTCTCGAGGTCGAGTTCGACGGCAACAAGACGCAGTACCCCATGATGCAGTCGTGGCCCGTCCGCGTGCCCCGGCCATCGGCGGAGAAGCTCTCGGCCAACCAGCCCTTCGTGGTGGGCCAGCGCGTGCTCGACGCCCTCTTCCCCAGCGTCCAGGGCGGCACCGTGGCCATCCCGGGCGCCTTTGGCTGCGGCAAGACGGTCATCAGCCAGTCGGTGTCCAAGTTCTCCAACAGCGACGTCATCGTCTACGTCGGTTGCGGCGAGCGCGGAAACGAGATGGCCGAGGTGCTCAAGGACTTCCCCGAGCTGACGATTGACGTCGACGGCCGCAAGGAGCCCATCATGAAGCGCACGACGCTCATCGCCAACACGTCCAACATGCCCGTGGCGGCTCGCGAGGCCTCCATCTACACGGGCATCACGGTGGCCGAGTACTTCCGCGACCAGGGGCTCGACGTGGCCATGATGGCCGACTCGTCTTCGCGCTGGGCCGAGGCTCTCCGCGAGATCTCGGGTCGTCTGGGCGAGATGCCGGCCGATCAGGGCTTCCCGGCCTACCTCAGCGCCAAGCTGGCCTCGTTCTACGAGCGAGCCGGCCGTGTCCAGACGCTGGGCTCGCCCGAGAGGCGCGGAAGCGTCAGCATCGTCGGCGCCGTCAGCCCGCCCGGAGGCGACTTCTCGGACCCCGTCACCAGCTCGACGCTCAGCATCGTCCAGGTGTTTTGGGGGCTGGACAAGAAGCTGGCGCAGCGCAAGCACTTTCCCTCGATCAACACGAGCCTTTCGTACAGTAAGTACACCAACATCCTGGACCGCTACTACGAGAAGGAGTATCCCGAGTTCCCGCGGCTGCGTGACCGCATCAAGCAGCTGCTGTCGGACTCGGAGGAGCTGGACCAGGTGGTGCAGCTGGTGGGCAAGAGCGCGCTGTCGGACCCGGACAAGATCACGCTGGACCTGGCGGGCCTGATCAAGGAGGATTTCCTGCAGCAGAACGGCTACTCGGACTACGACCAGTTCTGTCCCATGTGGAAGACGGAGTGGATGATGAAGCTCATGGTGGGCTTCCACGACGAGGCGCAAAAGGCCATCGGTCAGGGCCAGAGCTGGGCCAAGGTGCGCGAGGCGACGAGCGACCTGCAGGCCAAGCTGCGTCAGCTGAAGTTTGAGCTTCCGTCGGAGGGCGAGGAGGCGGTGTGCAAGAGGGTGAGTTGGGCAGTGGTGGTTGATGAGGGTGTCGTGAGCTGACGGGGTGCAGTACGAGGCTATTCAGCAGCAGATGACGGATAAGTTTGCGTCGGTCATGGACGAGTGAGAGGGGGTTGATGCTCAGGGACGAGGAAAGATGTCATCAAGGGGACGATACTCAGAGATCAAGACGATGGGGGTAAACGGGGTGTTGCTCGAGGTGGCAGATTGGTAGGTAGAGTATATTCCATGGCTTGTAGAAAGATGCATCAGGAATGGACTTGGTGACGGTGTATAAGTTTCCATCCGTTCTCTTCGTCTCTCGTCTTTAAGCAGTGAAGCATAAAGTTGTCTCGGGAAGACGGCAAGCCGACTCACTCTGTTTCAGCTGGAAACGATGACAGGACAGGAGAGAGCAACGCCAGAAATAAGGAGTGAAATATGTTATTAATTATTCAAGAGAGAATCGGTTCCCCGTTCCCGTTCCTTCAAAACGTCCAAAGACTAGCTCCTCTTTCCAACCCTCATTATGATATCAGATCCCCAGACAAGCCCAGACCCAGCCCGGCCTTCATAACCCCCCGTAAAATATCCACAGATAGAAGAGTAGTAACCAAGAAAAACAAAAGAAAAGACAATCAGAAGAACTTCAAACCTCAATTGAGAATGGGAACCGGCCCCGCAATAACCGTCCCAACATCCCTCTCCCTCGCCAACATGACAAGCCCAGGCAACACCAAATCATCCGGCCGCTGACACCCCTGCGGCTCCGAATAATCCACGAACCGCGTCTGATCTGGCGAGCCACCGGGGAACACGCAGAACTTCGCCTCGTTGATGGAGGGGAGGGCTGCGCCCGTTGCCTGTCTCGCGACGGCTGCCTCGCCGCCGCTGGCGATGGCGAAGCGCAAAAAGGTTGCGGCCTGGACGCCGGCTTGGTTGAGGGGGTTGTTGTTGCCGTTGGGGGGGGGGCCGGCTGAGGGCTGGAGTTGGAGTTGCGGGTTGGGAGGCACCAGCTTCAGAGGATTGGATGCATCCTCACAGCTCTCGATGAAGCCCTCGATCAGCGTCGACACCTCGGGGGGGTTGAGCGAGTTGGTAAACGCCCTCGGAACCGGATCCCTGCCCCCCAACACGCGCAACACGGTCGAATGCTGCGCCTCGACCGTCAAGATGGACGCCGCCTTGGCCAGCAGGGCCTTGTCCTGCAGCAGCGGCGCCGCGCCCTGGTAGGCTGCCTGCCCGACCTCTTCCAGCAGGGTGGCCGTCTGCAGGATGGTGGCTGCGCTGCTGGTGTCGAACTTGTACTTGCAGGGGCGGAGGACGGGCCCGCCTGCTGCGGAGAGGGCTTGTTGGAGGGCGGTTGCGTGGGCGTCTTCGGTTTGGAATATCTTCTCCATCAGGGCGATTTGCTTGTCGTTGAGGGAGCGCGTTTGCACAGTCTTGGCGCGTCTTAGCAAGTTGTTGGAGAGCGGTTGCGAGTTCTTGCTGATGGCTTCTCTGTAGAATGCCGATTCTAATTCTTCCAGAGTGAGGGCGCTGCAACAACGTTAGCTTTCCCCCCTCGTTCCCTCATCCCGCATCTTCATCTCAAAACTCACAATTTCGCCACCAAGACATCCATGTTCGCATCTCCCGGTGCCGCCGCCTGTCGAGGCTTCAAGGTGACAGGCGTAGGCCGAGCACACGCCGCCGCAGCCAAGACCAAAGCCGTGAGGGAAGTCGTAAAGGAAACCATGATGAGAACAGGACCAGCCGCTCGTAGAAGAAAGGAAGACGGGTAATTACAACGAAGAATATGTAAGTAAGTAAGTAAGAGAGAAAATTAAATAAAAGACGCCGACTTATTATGAAAAGACGCCGTACTCATAGACAAACCGTCCAGCCCAAGCAAACAAACCCAATAACTCTACAAAGAAACAGGCGACACACCCACCTATTAAACAATCCCAACAACCAGCTCAACCGCACCATCCCATCATCATCCCAAGCCGGATCCGACCCTCAAGGAAACCCCTCCGAAACACAGGTGTGACCTCCACCACCCTCCCCCGAGACGCTTCCCTCTCGTTCGCTGCCTCTCCGGTGGTTGATCGTCCGTTTTGCATGCCGTCCCATAATTTAGGGTGCTTTCCTCGCGGTGGGCTGCCGGACGAACCTGCCCCGACGTCGCAGCACGTCTTGTGCTCCTCGTCATCCTTGTCGTCGTTGTCGTCGTCGTCGTCGCCGGCCACGTGCCTAGGTAGTGGTGCGGCTCTGCTCACGTGACACCCCTCGCTCGTCTCACCACCACTACTACCACCAGTCTAAGGTATGTAACCTTCCCCTTGCCTCTCCATCTCGTCGTCAAGCATGAAATCAGCTCAGCATGGTTCCCGTTCTCTCTAACTAGCTTATTCCGAGCCACTGTTCCATACTACCTGCGCTGCGCCACTACGCACCACCTCTGCCACTACTACAACAACCACCGCTACTACTACAACCACACATACGTTTTAGCCCTGCTGGCCCGGTCTCAACTTGATCCTCCCTCTGCAACCCCGGTCCGTCCCAATCATGCAGTTCCGCAGTATCATCGTCTAAACCCTCTTTCCTCGTCCTTGCCAGAAGCCTCCGTCCCGTGCCTCATCTCCTTCATGCTCCCTCTCGGATCCCACCATTCATCCGGCTCCGGCCAATGGCTTACTGGCTCCATCATCACCGAGACATAGACTTCGGGCCATCGTCTGTTGTTCTGTTCCGTTCTGTTTTGTTTGCTCCTATATATCCCGCGTGTCCTAATTTTGCTTCCACCTGGCCTAGCCACTTCAACAACTCGCGCACATCATCGTTAATTATGTACTGCCGACTGTCTCTTGCCACTCACTGCCTCCTCGAGCAATTCACCGACTCTCACGTCATTTCAACTCTGTTCGTCCAGTCTGCCCCGTCCGCTCTGCTCGTCCGCAACCGTCACTCATGTCGCCACCCAACTACAGCGCGTAGGGGTTCAACGTTCGAATCGTCAAGCACCTGTCGTCTTTGGTCAGCTCCCATCCTCTCAAGGAATCTCGCACGGAAACTCACGGAGGGCTCTTGCTCAGGTCCGTCTTCAAGATGATGGGCACCCGCGTCATCTCCGTCACATCCTGAATGTAGTCGCCTCCCTCCTCCCGAAGCTTCAGGAGCTTCATGTACTTGTCCTTGTTGTTCAGCCGTCCATCGGCCGCGTCCGACACCGGCACCTTGGAGTCGGACCGGGTCCGGTGCAGCGCGCCCGCCGCGTTCGACGTGCGCGACGGCGAGCCCGGCACGCTCTGAGTCGGCCGCTCCGCCAGCGAGGCTCCGGCGATGGCCTCGGTCAAGTCCGACGTGTTGTCGTCGTCGTCGTCAAACAGGGCGTCGACGTCGTCCGTCGATATGGTGCCCGTCTCCGTCTGCTTGCGCGCCGCCTCCTCCCGCTCCCTCTTGGCCCGCTCCGCCTCCTCCGCCTGCTTGGCCGCAGCCATGGCGTTGGTCATCCTCTGCGACGCCCCGGCCTTGAGCCGCTCGTCTTCCGGCACAAAGGCCGAGCTGGGGATCCCCTTCTCCCAGTACAGCTCCAACACCCGCTTGTCCTTCCGGAACTCGGCCTTCTTGAGCGGCAGCTGGTCGCAGTGCACGCGCTTCTCGAAGCCCCACTCGGGGATGAGCACGTCAAAGGCCGATTCGTAGACGCAGAGGACGATGCCCTCGGTGAGGAGGTCGCCGTCCACCTCTTGACGCTTCTTGTCCATGGTTCGGCACGACTCGATGTGGATGCTCTGCTCCTGAGCGTTGTGCGCCGAGTCCTTCTTGGTGTTGCACGCTTCGGCCGTCTTGACCAAGTTATCGATGTCGTCCGCAAACTCGATCTGACCGTCCGAAAGCACCGCCTCGAGCTGTCGGTGAACGACAATGTCTGCGTAGCGACGAGTCGGCGACGCAAAGTGAGTGTAGAGCGGCAGGTTCAGTGAGTAGTGAGAGTACTGCGACCAGAGCGGCTTCAGCGTCTTGCCCGCGATGAAGTACTTGGCCCGCTGCATCGACTTGAGCACCAGCGTCTCCATGCCCTTGCGCAGGTCCGGGTCGTCCACCTTGAACAGGCTGTTTTGCAGGGCCCCGCTGCCCGAGGCATCCACGTCGTACCCGAGGGCCGTCATGCGCTCGACAAACGTCTGCAGGCGGCGCGGGTTGGGGGCGGCCTGGCGGCGAAGCAGCGCCTTTTCGGGAAGACCATGGGCGAGACGCTGCGCGACGTAGGCGTTGGCCTTGTGCATGAGCTCCTCAATCATCTCCAGCGCCTGCGTCGAGTTGAAGATGTTCTCCTGCACCGGGTTGTTGTCGTCGTCGAGCTGCTGGAAGAGGCGCAACGGCGCGATGGGTTCGCCCCCGGCGCCCAGCCGGGCTTCGCGGAACTTCTGCGCCACTCCCTCGAGTATCTGTACCGTCTTGGCGGACACGATGCCGTCGGAAAAGGCCGACGGATCCTTGAGGGCGCTCTCCATGTCGGCGAGAGACACCTTGCCTCCGCTCTTGACGATGCTTCGGCCCACCCAGCAGTCGCCCTCTGCGACGGATCCGGTGTGGGGGTTCACGCTGAAGACGACGCTGATGGTGAGCCGATCCTGCTCGGGCACCAGGGAGCAAATCTCGCTCGAGAGCTTCGGGGGAAGCAGCGGACAGAACCGGTTGAGCAGCTGAACCGACGTGCCACGCTTCCTAGCCTCGCGGTCCACCAGCGAGTTGGGCTTCACAAAGTGCGACACGTCGGGCACGTGGATGCCAATCTCAATCTTGCCGTCCGACGCCGTCTTGACGTGGATGCCGTTGCCGAGCTCGGCGCTGCCGTCAAAGTCGATGGTGAAGATCTGCTCTTGACGGAAATCGCGACGCGACTCCATGGCCGATTCGTCCTCCTTGGCAAGTGACCAGTCCTGATGACCGACGTTGCGAAGAACGGCATCGGAGAACTCGTCAGACGAAAAGTTGTTGTCCCGCAGCAGAGCATCCGTCTCGACCTTGAGGTCTCCCATGCGCCCCAGCTGTTCCACCAGGGTGCCAAAAGGGTGCAGAGAGGTAATGGGCCATCGCTTGATGCAGGCGACAAAGATGCGGTCGGCATAATCCTGATGCTTCTCCACGAAGTCGCGGGGGGCCTGCTCCGTAGGGATGGCGATTAGGGGCACACGCTTGTCGGTGGGCTTGAACCAGACAATCTTGGGCTTCTCCTGCTGCCGGTTGTCGTTCTGGCGACTGTTTCCGCCATCGCGAGCCGCCCTCTCCGCCTCCTGCTTCTCCTTGGTGGCCTGGCTGCTGGGACGCAGCAGACCTAGAGTGCCAGAGAACATTTGGCCGGCCACGCGCTCAATGACGGCGACGATGTGACCGGCGTAGAGGGGCTTCTGCTCGTCGCTAATCTCTTCCTCCTCGACAAGCAGCAGGCTTTGACCCTCAACCTCGACATCATCGTTCTTCTTCTGCGTCGGCCGCTGACGCAGGCTGCCACGTCGGCGGATCCCGCCCTCCGGAGGGTGGCCGTCTTCACCTTGGTTCGAGGTCGATCCCTGCTGGCTGGAGGAGCCGGAGCGAGTGTCAGTTATGTCCTTGCGTTTCTTCTTCTCTTCTTTTTCCTTCTTCTGAGCCCAGACCTCGTCAACGTCGAGCAATTCGACGGCGACCAGATCTCCCTCCAGGGCTCGGTTGCGGTCCTTGCTGCCGCAGATGAAGATGTCGGCGTCGAGGAGACCATCCTGCGTGGTGACGTAGGCGTCGCTTCGGTTCTTCTTGTTCACGCGCAAGACGCCGGAGACGAGTTGGCCGTCGCCCAGCAGGGCGGGGAGAGACGCCTGAGGTAGATAAGGAGTGAAGAGCGTCTTGCGCTGCTGCTGCTGCCCGCCGCCCGGGCCCGCGTGCTGGGAGCTCTGGAGACCCTGAAACTGCTGGCCGTTGATCTGGGCAGCCTGCAGGGCCTGGAGCTGGCCGATCTGCATCGGGTTGAGCTGCTGGCCGTATATGGAAGGCATCATCAGCTGGCCCGGTAGCTGCATCAGCTGCGGTTGGTTAGGATTGTACTGGAAAGCTCCGATCTGTGACGTAGACTGATTCATGGAGCCCCGAGACCGGTGGCCGGGCTGAAACGCCTGAGACTGGCCGGTGCCAGCGGACTGATCCTGGTTGTGGTTGGGAGTGCGCCAGTTGCCTTCGTAGTTACGAGAGCCGGTGCGGGCGTGGCCCATGCCGCCCCCGCGGCGCGGAGGAAAGTCGCCGTCCATGCGGGAGCCTCCGCGGCCGTTGGCGGCCATGCTCTGGCTGCGTCCGTGGCCTCCCCGGCCGCGAGTGGATCCCTGGGCTACGGGAGGGTCCGGGGTCGGCTGGAAGCCAGAGGGCTTGGTGTTCTCATCGTCGGGCTTGTCGGCGGATGCCGGGAACTGGAAGCCCGTCGTGGTGCGCTTCTGCTGGGCGATCTCGGCGGCCTTTTTGGCGTCAGCCAGAGCCAGGGAGTGTCTGCGCTGGTGGCCGGCACCGCCGCCGCCTCCACGGCCACCTCGTCCGCCGCCGTTATCTCGGCCGTGGGCCGGCGGGGCCTCGAAGTTGCCGAAGGTGGAGCCCGAAGCACCAGACGAGGGCGCCGGGGGCGGACCCATGCCCATGTTGGGGAGTGCCGACTGATTACGGCGATGTGACATGTTCTGGTTCGGAGGAGCCATCGATATATTCTGTTGAGGCGGAAACTGAAAAGCGGGCTGCGACATGTTGCCTATGGGCTGCAAAGGATTGAACGCCCCGTTATGGGCCATGGGCTGTCCGGGGGGTATCATGCCCATGTTAACATACTGTTGGTGAGTCGCCTGGATCTGCTGCTGCTGCTGCTGCAAGAGCTCGATCTGCTGCTGGATGGCCAGCTGCTCCACTGAAGAGGGCCACATCAGCATTCTGTGCGCTTCCCTCAAGATGGCGAGGTGACGGGGGCTGATGGGGTAGAGAACCAGAACGGAGGGAGAGGCAGCGCCTCGGCCGAGACTCTGTCCGGGCGGGAGGTGGCGTCTCGGGTTAGGGGAGAAGGACTCACTGCCTGGGTTGGCAAACATGCTCATCAAAGGCGTCAACTCGGAGGGACTGCGTCGATGGGCAATGTGCAGCCGGCGCCCAGTAGGGCCTGGGACGCCGCTGGCCTGAGCCTGTTGCTGCGGCGGCTGCTGCGCTTGCTGCTGCTGCTGCTGCTCCATGACAGGCAGCTGACGAGACAGTTTTCGGATATCGGCGCAGAGATAGGAAAGGAAGGAGGGAGAGGCGTCTTGGCGATGCTCTCTGTGAGGGCGACGAGGCCGTCAGTCGGGCAGCGGTTTGGACTGGAGGAGGGGGAGGATGAGGAGGGGGGGGAGGAGGAGGAAGATGATGATGAGGAGGAGGAGGAGGAGGAGGAGGAAGAAGAGGAGGATGAGGATGAGGATGAGGGGGAAAGGAGGCGGCTCGCTGCAAGGTGGTGACTTGAACTAGGTCTTGACGTCGCAGCTTGGCGAAAGGAGGGTGAAGGCGGTCGAGGACAAACAGCAAGGAGCGTTCTCGGCGGATGGCAGACACGAAGGGAAGGAGAAAGGGATGGACGGGTCAAAGATCAAAGATGGTTGCTCCCGAGGACGGGGAAAAAAAGGATGGCGGATGGATGGAAATGCGAGGGTTTCAGGAAGCCCGAGCTGCGAGGTTTTGGAAGGGGGCCTTGGTTTTGGGTGGCGGAGGTTACCTGTCCACTGGGCCAGCTCAGCACTGACGGGCTAGCAGGAGCTACATGGTGCGGGACGGGGTCAGAGGTCCGCCACCGACTGGGTTGCCCGCCTTGGCGGCCGGGGGGATGTACCGCTGATAGGGCGGGAGGCATTACGTCAGGACGCAAAGTCATGGTCCTCAGTTCCATGGATGGAAGGCATTCGTCCTCGGCGCACACGTCCATGGCCAGCCACGTCGACGGCCGCAGGCTGAGAAGCTGGAGTCTCTCGCTCGCATCTCCTACCCACTACCTACCTACCTAGTAGCTCCCCGGCCATCGTGCGCCGTATGTACGTTAGCAGTGACTCGGCACGGACTTGGCCGCTGCGAAAGGGATGTCGACGCCAAGCCCGCCTCGGCCCTACCCTGGACGCACCCTTGACGCACCCTGGACCTCGTCATACTTGCGGTCCTACCTCATGGAGCAGCGTTTCAACCGCGCTCTCAACAGGGTCTAGGAGAGACGGGACCGTGTACGAATACAGCACGAATGCCTAAAAAATCCTCCGTACCAAAACGTTGAAACGACGGCCTGGGAGCTACCCAGCCTTCGATAAGCCCGAGACTTCCGCGCACGTACCTACGAAGACAGACACCTTGATACACACCTCGACCGTGAAAACAGTCTACCTGGCCGCTTCGCTGCCTCGCCGTTTCGCTCCATCGTCTCCCGACTGCCCCAAGGTTGAGTGGCTCCCGGCATTTACAAGTCATTCATCCCAAATTATCTACACACCCTATTCATACATACACGCATTCTATCACCGTCCGTCCTTGTTTCTTCTCTTATTACCCGTTCCGATACTTTTGTGCTTTTTTTCCTTTTTCCTGCGTCGCCAAGGAAACGTCCCTCGGTGACGGGGACAGTGTCGTACCCATCGTCACCTGTCCAGCGCTCGTCGGAGATGCCAGGTCGCAGGGAGATGCTCAACTGTTCATGCGTAGTTGGCTGCTGTCCACCTATTCGTACGGATATGTAGTCTATGTAGATGGCACGCTTCACGCCCACCTGTTCTTGCGAGAGACGGGCTTAAGCACTTGGACGTGCGTGCCTTTCCAGCATAGCTTGCTAATCGAGTATCTGACTGAGCCTTTCACGAGCAAATCAAGACAACGTCAACGAATGACAATCTGTGGATATCTATCTGTCCGCACGGCGCATGAGTCACGCTCACACCCACTCCATCCCATCAAAGCTTCTCTTCAGCTGAAACTTGCTTCCCGTCATTAATGAGCAGTGAGGGATGGATGCAGATACCTGGCAGTCAGAATTCCATCGCCAATCATCCAATCCTCCGCCATCGAACGAAAACAACACCCACGATTCGTCCAGCTTCAGCGCAGCAGCCGACAACAAGTCCAACCCGGAAATTCGTTAAAGCGGTCCCGGCCCTCGACAATCCAAACTCGAGCCAATCACGACAAACCTGGAGGCTTTTGCCATCCCACGCTCCCGTCGCGTCTGCGCAAATGCAGCCACCATCGCTGCAGCATGACGCGCCCCAGCCCCGACCGCACGCCCTCCAGCTTCCTCTCCGTGGAACGGAATAGCGCCTCGAACCACCGCGACGCCCTGGAGGCCGCCCAGGCCGAGCACGACCGAGTGCGGGAGGATGCCCTCCGCGTCTACGAACTACATGAGCTCAAGGAAGAGCACCAGCGCATCCTCGACCGGGAGAGGAGGGAGCAACTCAGGCTCAAGGCCGAAGCTGAGGTTGCTGCTGAGGAGAAGCGATTGCAAGAGCTGCGAGCTAAATCGATACCCAAGCCCCAGCCTCTGCCCGTCCCGGCTCCGGTCCAGCAACCTGCGGCAACCCAGGAGCCCGCTGTCGAGGCGCGTCGTCAGGAGAAGACAGCGGACAATCACGTAGGAGCCACCTCTTCCTCCGTCTTTGGCGCTCCGCAAAAGAATGGCCAGCAGACGAAGCCGGAGTCTAGCAGTGCCGTAGCCTCCGCGGCTCAACCAGTGCTCGCCAACGGCGCGGCCCCGGCCATAAAACCAGCGGCCCCGGTCATAAAACCAGAAGGCACTCCTCTTTTCAAACCCGCCGCCATCCCTGCGCAGCCTGCAAAGGAAAAAGCGCCGCCCTCGACTCCAAAGGCCACCGTCGACAGGCTGTTACAGATACACGGCGAGCTCAAGGTGCTCCGTACAGACCTCATGGCCCAGTCCAAGCTAGCTGGATCGCCTCTTAAGGGCAAGCTGGGAGCATTGCGGAGAGAAATCCGGGTGGCCGTTGGTCAGCTTACCACAGGCAAAGGCGCCAATACCCTCCCGGTAAGATCCGTGACTTATCTCGGCGTCGAGTTTAGGTGCTAACGTTGGCTGCCTAGACCCGAAAGATCGTCGACCTCCTCCAGGAAGCGGTTGAGGGCAAGATTGCCGGTCCTCTCGTCGATGTCAACCGTTTCGTGGCCGAGCCTCGGGTATCGCAAGATGGTTCTGATGACGCAAAACTCCCAGCACTCTTCATATACCTCATCAACGTCTGCGCCAAGGGCATCATCAACCAGTTCATCAACGAGTGCGGAGCCAACCCCAAGGCAGCCGATCCCATTGGCGTATTCACGGCGCAACTGTTCTCGCACAAGGACTTTCAGTGGCGAGGAAAGTCGCTCATCGATATCCTCCTGGCCAAGTTCCGCGTCGTCTGCCCAGTGCTCTTCGGCCTGAGGGGAAGTGACAAGACAGAGAGAGGCCGGCTGGCTCTCGGCTGGAAAAAGGACGGCCCCGGATGGATCACGGAGCAGAGCCACAACGACCGCATGGCCGGCCTGGGCGCCGGATTTGCCGCCGTGTCCCTCCGCGACTTTAGCAAGTCGTCGAGGCAGAACCCGTATCCGCCAAAGCACTACTGGATGGCCCTGGCTCACATCGTCAACACTCCCCCGTCCGAGACGTCCAACACGCAATGCATCGTCCTGAGGGCCTTGATCGACGGCCACGAGGGGCGCTTCCTCGACTTTTACGGCAACGCCGCCGTGGCCGCCTTGCGCCTGGCCCTCATCGACTTTCCCACCAAGGCGCCGGAAAACGCCCCGGCAGCGGGATCACTGCGTGCCCTCACCGAGGTCCTGCGAAGCGAGAAGGGGCTGGTCTTGAGCTGACGAGCTCGCACTTGGAAATGGGAGACGGAGCCTGCCCCGGCGTTTGGATGTCAGCGCCCGTGGTTCGAGAGAGATATAAGACTTGTCTGCATAGCTGTGGCGTCTGAGGGTCTAGAAAATGTGTTTATGTTGATGTATAGGTCGAGCGGCGTCTGTCCGTGAATAATTGGTGCATTCTGGCCTGTATTATGGTCAACTCGGTGGCCTCGGCTCTTTGGCAGCAGAGGTCCCTGACCGATGGAAAGACTATAGGTACTAATGCCAAAACCCAGACCGGTCTTTGAGAATCCGTTCCAAGCTCCGTACTCCCCCTCTCAGAACTCCAAGACAAACCCCGAACGCACCGGCGCTATAAAATCAAGAGGAGGAAGAGCAGCAAGATGAGGACAAAGATGAGGACAGAAATGCAGCAGCTGCTCCAGCGATCCTCATTGTTGCGTATGACGTGTTGCAGCTTCTGCATGCCGTTCTGCAGCCTCGAGCCGACGCGATCGGCAGCCTGGTCGACGAGCTCCAGCATCTCGTGCTGCTCCTCCAGCTCGCGACCCATATCATCCGCCTGACGACGGATATTACCGACCGTTTGAAACACACCGTCAAGATGCTGATCCTGATCGCGCATCATCTGCACCTGTTGTTGCTGCTCAAAGCCCGCGGCAAAGTCTTCATCGTCATCGGCAGGGGAAGAGTCTGCAGCAGCGGAGGATGAAGCGAAGCCGCCATTCCGAGAGAGCTCCTCGCGCATGTCGTCTAACTCTCCGCTAGCTTCCTGAACGACGCGCTTGCGGCGCGCAACCTCATCTGCGGAGAGACCATATTGCGAAGGCTTGGACTCGACGGCCGCGACGGAAGCTTCAAGGTCGGAGAGGTCCTCGGCTAGCGTCCTCAGCGCACTCTCGAGATCTTTCCGTGCTGAAGCGAGTTCGGGAGAGGACGCTGTGGATGAGAGGGAGCGGATGCGGAGGTATGAGGCGAAGAGGGGCCTTGTCGACGATAGTTGCGCGAGGACATCTCTGAAGGAGCGTAAGTTGATGACGACGTGTGGTTCAGGCAGGTGGAATTCGCTGCGTACTGCTGGACCTGGATGAAGGGATCGGCCTCCTCGGTGGTCGAGGACATCATCTTGGCGACGGACGATGATCGGCGACCGGCTTCCGGAAGCGAAGCCGTGCTTTGGACTGGGCCACCCTCGCGGTGACACGTGACAGTAGACGATGTAGGGTAGGCCGCGTGGTAAAGTGGGAATTCAACTACACGCCCGAATCGCCAACGCCAATTTCTCTCGCCCTCTTTCTGACCCAAGGCTCGCCCTGAATGGGCCCCGAGCAGCCGCTGCCTCACAGCGCAGCATTCTCCACAGCTGAAACCTACGTCGAAGCCCTCTTATCCTTCATCCATGGAAACGACACCTTTCAGATCCTCTGCGGAGGCGTCCACATCCTCGACTTCTTCACCCTCGAGCCGGGCCTCTTCCACGCGGCGCTCCCCCCAGAATGGCACGCCTTCCTGCTATCGTGTGACACGATGCGGCTGCTGGACGTGCTCATGCGCGACGACCTCGACGACCTGGTCTCAAGCGGCTACGACCCGGAACCGCCCGCTAGCCTGGTTCAGTACATCCGAACGGTACGAGAGCTGTCGCTGCGAAGGGACTTTGACACCGGTGGACGGAAACCGGCTGTGCCGCCGCGGTCGGTGGCCGTGGGGATGAAGCCCAAGAAGATGCACGAGGTTACACACTTGGCCGATTACCTTGACCGGCTGGCCGATGACGTCTCGGGCGTCACCCACCTAGTCGACCTCGGCAGCGGGCAGAACTACCTGGGCCGGGCGCTGGCCAGCGACCCTTACAACCGACGCGTCGTCGCCGTCGAAGGCAGGGAGGGCAACGTGGTGGCGGCGCGGGGGCTCGACCGGCTGGCCGGGTTGGCGGTCAAGCCCAAGGTGATGCGGAACAAGAAGCTGTGGACCAAGGTGCTCGAGGTTCGTGGGCCGGACAGCAAGGATCCGGAGGCGCTGGCCGACGCCATCAAGCAGGTGGCCGGCACCGAGGCCTTTGACTTTCGTCCCGTCGAGCAGCTGCCGTCGGAGTTTAGAGACGAGGATGGGAGAGGGCACGTTCAGTACGTGTCGGGCAGGCTGGACAGCGGACGGTTGGATGAGGTGGTGGCCGCCATCGATAGTCGAAAGGGAGAGAGGGAGGAGAAGGAGAAAACTACCAGCAACAGATTGGGGCTGATGGCAGTTTCGATACACTCGTGCGGTAACCTCTCGCACCACGGACTGCGATCGCTGATAGCCAACGACGACATGCGGGCGGTGGCCATCGTCGGATGCTGCTATAACCTCATGACGGAGAGACTAGGTCCGCCGTCATACAAGCACCCATACCTGCGACCCAGCCTGCAAGCCATCAACGGGCGGGTGGTGGCCGAGTCTGCCAAGCACGACCCGTCGGGATTCCCCATGAGCGACCGGTTCTGCAGATACGGAGGCGACGGGATCCGGCTCAACATCACGGCCAGGATGATGGCATGTCAAGCGCCAGCCAACTGGAGCCGACACGAGAGCGAGCGATTCTTCACGCGGCACTTTTACCGAGCCTTGCTGCAGCGCATATTCCTAGACCGCGGCGTGGTGAGCCAGGTGCGGCACTCACCCTCACCCACAACGCGCGCCACCAACACCAGCACCGACCCCGTCACCATCGGAAGCCTCGGCAAGCACTGCTACGGCTCGCTGCGGGCGTACGTGCGCGGAGCCGTGGACAAGCTGAGGCACAGCAGCCACGACAAGCGCTACGCCGGCGTCATGGAGGACAAGATGGTGGGCCTGACGGACGACGAGCTGGACGCGTACGAGGCCGCCTACCTGCCGCGTCGACGGGAGCTCTGCGTGGTATGGAGTCTGATGGCCTTTAGCGCGGTGGCTGCCGAGTCGGCCATTGTCACGGACCGGTGGGCGTTTCTGAGCGAACAGACGGGCGTGGTGGAAGGGGCGTGGGTGGAGGCGGTGTTTGAGTACGGACAGAGCCCGCGCAACCTGGTGGTGGTGGGCGTGAAGGGACAAGGCGAGAGACGGTCATGATGGATTGGTGATGCTGGTCTATCATGATGTCTACCTACCTAGGTAGGTTGTTTGGAAGCTCACGTGACGGAATTACCTAAACCAGGAGACTCCGGGCGATGGCAGCCCCCCTCCAGCAAGCCATCCACGCAGCACGCCATCGCAGGAGAGAGAAGAGACAAGTTGACCAAGAACGAAACGCACATGGTTGCACGACGAACCGTGATGGCGTCAACGGGGAGGACGATTGTAGGCTGGAGAGCGCCTGTAGGGTGAAGAGGGTGGGTGACTGGACTGGCCGCCACGTCGGTCAAACCTTATCACAGCCCGTCCGCCGTCGTCTTTTGCGTCTCACGCATTGATTGTTTCCGTCCGTCTGCGTCCTCGTCTTGCTCATATGTACATACAATCCATCCTCCCTCTCCCCTCCCCCTTTTCCCTTTTCCCTTTTCCCCTTTTTTTCTTATCACGTTCTGGCATCGCTTCTGTCGAGTTACTTGTCCTTCCCGTTCATCATCATGAACGCTCAGATCTCCTTTCTGGTGAGTTTCATCCCGCCATCCATCCATCCATCCATGTTCCCTGTAGGCTCTGTTCGGCTACAGTGGCTTCAGCGCGTGATGAAGCCCGTCGCAGCGGAAGGGCCCTTCTGTCTTTTCCCCTACACCCCCCCCCCAACCCCCCCCCCCCCCCCCCCCCCCCACCCGCACCCCACCCCCCTCACACCCCCCCCCCCCACACCCACACCCCCCACACAACCCCACCTCCATCCACCCCCCCCCCCCCCCACACCTACTCCACCCCCCCCCCCCTCCTATCCAACCCCTCCCTCACCCAC
>NJES01000012.1:0-79062 GCA_002591395.1 Ophiocordyceps camponoti-rufipedis | reverse complement strand
TTTTAACTTACTTAATAGTTTAGCTAATATTACTATAGTTCTAGTTAACATAGCGCGTAATTACGTAGCTAGGGTCCTGTCTAACGATAAGACACGTTAGCTAGTAGCCTTCGCGGTCTCCTTAGGGTATGTTCTAGCGTTTCTTTAGGACGCTACTAAGGCTATAGACGCTATAACTTCCTTAGGTAATCCCCTATCCTAGTACGCTACTAGGGTTAAACGGCGCCCTAACGATATAGACCTAACGCTTACTACTCCCTAAGCTACTAGTACTACCTTAGTTCGTCCTATAGCTACGCCCTCCTTAGCCCTCTTAAGCTAGCTATAACGCGTCTATAATATACTTAGTGCATTTAGCTACCTATTTACTACATTAGTCTCTAGTTACCCCCCCGCCCTAGTAGTAGTTATAGGTTTCCCTAACTACGGCGTTATATTAGATAACTATTATACTATTATCTTTAGGTTAGCTAAGTTAGCTACTATCTAGGCTACGCTATTCGACGAATTACGCTAAAAGGCGCCTAGATTTCTATCCCTCGCTATTTACGTATAGCTCTACGGGGTACTTAGCTACCTCGTAGTTAAAATTATTTATAGCCTCTTCTCCCCTATCTAGGACTAGGGTCTCGCTTAGGCCTATCGTGCCCTAGTAAGCTATACCGCGATAGAGTACCCGTAGGGCGCGGCTAACTACGCTACCTTTATTATCTAGTACTTTAAGGACGGAGGATAGCGCCGTAACGTTAGGGTTTCCCCCCTTAGTATAGCTCTACGCGCGCCTTTAGCGCTTACTTTTAGTAAAGGTAAACACGCGTACCTAGGCGATTATAGCTAGTAATTTCCCTAGACTAACCTAAACCTAGCTAGTGTTTATATCGTCTAAGCGGCGCTAGTCGTTCCCTAGGCTACGTCTATAGAAGTCCTAGCTATTTCCCCTACCCCTACTCGTCCGATAGCCCTAGTGTCTACGCCTAGCCGACTAGCGGTAGCTACTAGACGCTATACTACCGCTCGGTTTACTCCCCTAGGTACGTCTAGTTAAGATCCGCTTCCTAACCGTAATAGGGTAGTATAGCTACGGCTAGGACCTAGGTAGTAATTAGAGGTTTATTTTATTAAGCTACGCTTTACGGTCTCCCTACTTATTACTTATATTTATATTAATATCCTATATAGATTTAATAGTTAATTTATTACGAGATAGTAGGCTAGTTCGGCGTTTATTTAGTAATTTTATAGTAGCTTACTGTTTTACTTCCCTTACTACTAGTTAGATATATTAGTCCTAATAGCTTATAGTTTCCCTTCCCCTACTTTAACTTAGTGTTCTAGGACATTTCTCCTAGATAATTTCCCTACCCTTTCCCTCCCTTTAGTCCTTTCTATCTCCGTTACCCTATCTCTATACTTACTACTTAGTTAACTAGCTACTCTTTAATAACATTATAGTTCTACTAGATAAGAAAGGTATTATAGGCTACTATAGACGGTGCCTAGCTTATAGGGGGGGACTTATTACGAAATTTTCCTAAGAAATTATCGTAATATATAGGGAAGGAAATAATGCTAGGAATTCCTAGAACGATATTATTAGGATTTCTCTAGGGGGATTTCACTATGATTTCCCTAAGGGGATTTTACTATGATTTTACTATAGGAATTTACTATACTTTTACTATAGGATTTCACTATAATTATACTATTAGAAATCCCTATACCTAAGTTAAGGAAAACTAATACTATTCTTTATTATTTATATTTAAGGTTACTATATAGAAAGAAGAGATAAGCTTTTACTCTAGACCTTTCTCTTATAAACTTATATCGTAGAAGATTCCTAGCTTTAAAGCTTTATTCCCTTAGTTAGAATCTAGTATATAGCTTATATCTAGGTCCTTTCTATATTACGGAGGTAGTAGAGGTCGCGAAGGAATTTATTGCGAAGAGAGGGTAGAGGTAGAGGTAGCGGTTAAAGTAGCGGTTAAGGTAGTAAAGAGAGGTATAGGTATACGGAAGAGAGAGCTACGAGAGTAGCGGCGAGGGAAGGAAGAGAGAGAGAGAAAGAGAGAGACTACGAAAAGATATAGCTAGCTAGGCGGTAAAGATTATAAAGATTATTAGTTAGTATAGTAACGGGCTTATAGGGTAGTTTCTACGATAATATAGGTAGCTATACTAATGCTTAAGCTATTAGGTAGAGAGATAGAATTAAACGAGCTCGCTTTTTAATTATAGATTTAAACGAATTAGCCCTTAGCTAGGCTTATAGGCTTATAGAGTTATAGGCGTACGTGCGGTTAGATCGTAAGCCTTATAACTACTAGCTATATAGGCGGTGATTTTAATATACTATAGCTAGATAAGTAACTACCTAACTTACTAGGACTTTATACCGTAGATAGGTAGCTCGGGCTAGCGGGGTCGGTCTTACTTAATCTAGCGGATAGAGTAGCAAATAGATGTCGGTTAGATTAGTAAATAGTAATACTCTTTTTAACAATCAAACCTGGCACAGAGTGTAGAAGCTGATTCAATCAACGCTGCGTCTTAATCCGCATCATGTCGCACGCTTGCGACACACGACAACAGCAGCTCCCGGCTCAGAACTCGCCATCTGCTCTGTTGCAGTCTCCGACGTCTAGTTGGAGCGCTGCATGTGTTCAACAAGCTACACTCAAGCAACTAAAGCCTTTCAATACCCAAGATATCAAAATCTTACTACTCGAAAATGTCAACGAAACGGGAAAAGATATTCTTAAAGAACAGGGTTACCAGGTCGAGTCTCTGAAGACGTCTCTGCCTGAGGATCAGCTGATTGAAAAGATTCGGTCAGTTCAGTCACTAGCCTGGGGAAGCCTCTGCGCAGGTCGTCGCTAATCATGTAAAAGAGATGTTCACGTCATTGGCATCCGATCTAAAACGAAGCTGACAGACCGCATCCTCCAAGAGGCTGGAAACCTGCTCGTTATCGGTTGTTTTTGCATCGGGGTCAACCAAGTTGATCTGGAGTATGCGGCTCGCCACGGCATAGCAGTGTTCAATTCCCCATTCGCCAACTCTCGCAGCGTAGCCGAGCTGGTGGTGGCTGAGATTATCACACTCGCTCGCCAGTTGGGTGATCGCTCAGATGAGATGCATCGCGGCATTTGGAATAAAGTTAGCTCAAAGTGTTGGGAGATTCGGGGCAAGACACTCGGTCCGTTGACTCTTAAGGTCAAGTCTTTGTCCGCGTCCGCTAATTCAGGCTTCGTCGACAGGTATCGTTGGATACGGGCACATTGGATCTCAATTGTCGGTGCTCGCCGAAGCTATGGGCATGAATGTGATATACTACGATGTTGTCACTCTCATGGCTCTGGGTACGTCGAGGCAGGTCCCGGATATCGAGTCGTTATTATCGGAGTCCGATTTCGTGACGCTTCATGTCCCGGACTTGCCGGAAACGAGGGGAATGATTTCCACACAACAACTGGACCGCATGAAGCATGGGGCATATTTGATCAATGCAAGCCGCGGAAGCGTCGTAGATATTCCGGCCTTGATCAGTGCCATGCAATCCGGCAAAATCGCCGGTGCCGCGCTCGATGTTTACCCGCAAGAGCCTGCAGCGAACGGTGACTACTTTAATAACAAACTCAATGACTGGGCCGAAAAACTGCGGACTTTGAACAACATCATCCTCACCCCTCACATTGGAGGAAGCACTGAAGAGGCTCAGCGAGCCATTGGCGTTGAAGGTCGGTAGAAGCTCTTGTCCCCTGTCACCACTTGCAGGCTTACTAGCTGGTTCTCAAACTAGTTGCCAGCGCCTTGGTCCGTTATATCAACCAAGGCATCACGACTGGTAGCGTCAACATGCCGGAGGCTCAACTCCGGTCTCTGACGCTTGATGAGCCCGAACACGCTCGAGTAAGGCAATCATGAGTGACTCTGCATCAATGCATGCTTATACGTATTGTGACAGATCATCTACATTCATCGCAACGTTCCCGGCGTACTTCGCAAAGGTATCTGAACTCCACCTGGCATTTTGGCGGAGAGCGTCTTACCACCGACTGAAGGTGAACTAACATGGTTGTGACCAGTCAACGAAATACTTGGCGATCATAACGTCGACAAGCAGATCAGCGACAGCAAAGGCGATGTAAGTAGTTATTCGTCGTGGAACATGCTCTGTACGCCGTTGTAAACTAAGGACCGCGCAGGTGGCCTACTTAATGGCAGATATCAGCCAAGTGAAATACGGGGATCTCAAGGATATTACGAATGATCTGAACGCTCTCAGCTGTAAGTTTCCTTGTTGCGCTTGAAGCACTCATGACAATTATAGCTAAATCGCCCATAGCATGCATTATGACGCGGGTGCTTTACTAGATGTCTGTAACATTCCGGGGCTATTGAGTTGGTTGTGAAGCAGTACAGGCGAGTACGTCTTTCGGGTCTCGGTGCCATGAAACGATGAAGGGTAGAAGAGGAGGATGCGTAGGTAGGATTGTTTCTAAGAAGATATTGGTAGATAGAATGGCCCGACAGTCACTTGACATGGCAACGGTAGGCGAAATAGAATTGCGAGCGAAGATACGCAGTGAAGAATCTCTTTACCATTTCCCGTCTCTATCTTCTAGTTCCTTTTGCGATTGCGAGGCACTGATAAAAGAAGAGTCTATCCATGCTGATACGTACAATGATACAATGTATGGTGCTCGGCCCCGTCGCTTGCCGTTGCTCGGGGTCAGTTCTATGTCGTTGGTACAGATCGTCAGGTCCGAGAATTCGTGGACTCGATTTCCCGGGGTCTTTTCCCAGTCCTTTTAGAAGGAACACGAGCCATCCCAAGCCCACTCACTGCCGTCAAGCCGTTATGCCACTGGCTCTGCCGGCTTCTTCCGCATCGTCTTCGGCGGGTCAGGCACAACTCTCAAGCCTTTGGTTCCCTTCAAGCCCATTTTGCCGACTGTGCTCTTGCAGATGGTTGGCTGCTCGGGAGTTCTGAGGCCCTCACTCGCAAAGAGGTTCCCTTGCTTCACCAGTTCCTCATTGTTCCATCCAAACCCCTTGAGATGGTTTTTATAGTAGCCGAGAAAAGCTTGATAAATCTTTGCGCGGGTCGTCTCCTCCATTCCCTCGACGACGCTGCTCACATCAGCGACGGAGCCGAGATTAGCCGCGTGCGAGATGAAGGGAATCTCCGACAGATTCCGGTTGGGAAACCAAGCCTCCGCTTGGCTGACGATGAAGATGCCTCGGCCCTCGGCATTGGCGCGGGCCGTTCGGCCAAGGCGATGGATGTAGCTCTGCTTGTCCAAGGGGATGCCGACCTGAAAGATGGTGGTGACGCCCGGGAAGTCCATGCCACGGGCGACCACGTCTGTAGCGACGAGGATGGCAGACTTGGCTTCACGGTATTCGTCGGTGACCTTGAGTCGTCTGTTCTGGTTGATGCGACCGGACAAGGTCGAGACGGGGGGGAGCCCAGAAACTTCGGAAAGAACTTGTCCGTAGAACGTGGCGAGGTGGGCCGTCGGCGCAAAGACGATGGCTTTGAAGTCTTTGTGCCGCGCAAGCTCCTCACGGATGATGCCGATCAAGGCTGGCGCCATATGAGAGAAGTTTGGCACCTTGATTAGAAGCTGAGGAACACGTTCATGCGTGTTGACTTCGCCTTCAGGAATCGTAGAAATGAACTTGTATCCGGGAGACAGAATGAGGCCGGCAACCTGGCGCACGTGGGGTGCGATCGTGGCAGAGAAGAGCATACCCTGCCTCTTGGTCTGACTTCTGTCGGGCAGATATTTGACAATTTCCTTCAGCGCCGGCATGAAGCCCATGTCGAGCAGGCGATCGGCCTCGTCCAGCACCAGGGTATCCAAGTGCCGAAACGCGGACAAGATGTTCTCGTCGGACATGTGGTCGATAAGTCGTCCCGGTGTAGCGATTAGGACATCGCAGCCGCTCAGGATCTGCTGACTCTCCTTGTTCTTGTTGGTACCACCAATAGCAACGCGAACCCGATACTTGGGCAGTCTTTGAAGCAACTTGTTGGCTTCATCGGCGATCTGCATGGCGAGCTCGCGCGTTGGCGAGATGACGAGAAGAGAGATACCGGCTCCATGCCCCCGGTTCTGAGTGATCAAAGTCTGTAACGCGGGTAACAAGAAGGCGATGGTCTTTCCGGTTCCTGTCTTGGCTTGAACAAGACAGTCGCTTCGGCGAGGCGGCAGCAGCTCCGAAAGAGTGGCAGCCTGAACGGGCATCATGCGGTCGAATTTGAGATCATCTGTGATGGTCTGAACAATCGAGGGGTGAACGATATTCTGGCCGGCGAGCTGAGAGAAACTCGGCGTGTCTACAGCAACAGCCTCTGCGGATGGCGATCGTGACAGGCTTGCTGGAGGAGGTGCCTGAGTTTCGCGAGTCTGTCGTATCGTCTTTGGGTCTCCGTAGAGCTCGGTGCGTCTCGCTTCTGCATGATGGCGTCTCCGTCCGCCGCCACGATTGCGCCCGGGGCGTTTGCCCCTTGGCCCGTCGTTCATGAGAGCGAAGAGTGGTGAATGCCGATATGAGAGAGTAGATCCAGTGGGTGACTCAAACGCGCGTGTGAAAATCAGCCTGTGCTTTCCTTGGGCGAGAAGGCCTGTGCGCGACCAGCTGCTGCCAACTTGGCACAGAGAAAACATGTGATCTACCTAGCTGCGATTGATGCGACTTGAGATGCTTCGTGGAAGAAAAAAACGCGGACCAAAAGATCAGGTCTTCACATCTAGGTATACTAGGTTAGTCCGGAAAGTAGGTAATCATAACGCCTTAAGTCACTATGTATCCCTTGTACAGTACAACCCTAACCCTAGTACGTAGTTAAGTAAATTTATTTTATTTCGTCTCTATCAGCCTTCTTCTACCAGAAGCCATGAGCCCAAAAGTGACCTTCGTCACCGGCAACGCCAACAAACTGCGCGAGGTCAAGGCCATCCTCGAACCTACGATCCAGGTTGAGAGCAAGTCACTCGAAATCGATGAGATCCAGGGTTCCATCAACGAAATCACCCAGTCCAAGTGTCGCAAGGCGGCCGAGCTGGTAGGTCTTGACGCTCTGCTGGGGACTTCGCAGTCGACCTCGCTGACCAGTGAGCTGTATCAATAGATAGGCGGTCCCGTTCTGGTAGAGGATACTGCTCTCTGTTTCGAATCCCTCGGTGGCCTGCCAGGCCCCTACATGTCGGTCTCACATCGTCTTATATTCCGGCTCGCCCGTCTCATTCTGCTGACGTGAAGGCGCGTCGTCCAGCAAGCATTTCCTTACCACCACCGGCCACGATGGCCTGAATAAACTCCTTGCTGCCTACCCCGATAAGTCGGCAGAGGCTGTGTGTACGTTTGGTTACTCAGCCGGGCCAAATCAAGAGCCGGTGCTCTTCCAGGGACGCTGTCCGGTAGGTACAAATAAGCGGTCTGCGAGCTTGATCATGGGAGCTGTACTCATCTGCTGCCGTTGTCTTCAGGGCAAGATAGTCCCGGCGCGTGGCCCAGCTCGTTTCGGTAAGCAGATCTGTCGTCTGTGGCTTTTATACCGTGCTTATTAGGCAGGATGGGATCCCGTTTTTGAGTACCAAGGCCAGACGTAAGCGACTTCCGAGACATGATCCTTCGCTTCCAACTACCACTTCAACACCCATTGCATTGAGCTGAGCAAGAGAGGCTTACCAATTTTTAGCTTTGCCGAAATGGACGCGGCTCAGAAGAACGCAATATCACACCGTGCTCGCGCACTCGAGATGCTCAAGAAATGGTTCCTCGAGCCCACCTCATCTAAGCCCGATCCGCCAGCTCATGATGCGCCATCAACCGGGCCGTAGCTTCTAGAATTTGGAAAGCATTTTAGCTCAAGTAAAGCCCACCTCGGCCCCTGCAGTCACTCAGAGGTGACTTGAAAATAAGAGTTTCTAAGTGTATCTCGTCCCACTAGCTGGTGAGCGGATTCCGGGCTTGGCTCTTCGCCTGATTCGTAGTGCCAGTGACAAGAACAGAGCTACGCATACGCAACAGCAACGATCTGTCAGGTCTCTAACATCATGATTCACCATCGAGGCCTGGAGATAGGTATCGAGATTCATATGTGGCATCTCGATTCTTGATGCTCTCTATTTGCTTCCCTTGGCGGGTCGCGAAGCTAATTTTTGAGATGTTGACTCCTTCGGAAGCTCCCTTGTGAACGGTATGAAGTCGGGCGATCCGGGGAGATATTTTCGAAGGGGTTCAGGCACGTTGAGTCCCTATTAACTGGTCATGACATACTCCCAAAACCCTGGGTTACCATGTCTCACCTCTTCGGTCTGATAATTCTCGAGAATGCAACACAGCGTCCTAGTCGTGGCGCACAATGTGGCATTCAAGCAATGAACATACTTCTTCTTGGTGTCCGTCTGCGACTTTGCGCCGAATCGAATCTCCAAGGCTCGTGACTGGTAGTCGGTGCAGTTTGAACATGAAACCAGCTCTTTGTACTCGCCTTGATACGGGAACCAGGCTTCCAAATCCAATTTCTTGGCGGCTGCGTTGTTCAGTGCGCCGGAGACGATGGCGACCACCTGATAGGGGAGTCCTAGTGATTTGTAGAATTCCTCAGAGACGGCCATCATGTCGTCGAAAGCTTCCCATGACTTAGAAGGGTCCGTCAGGAGGAATTGCTCGATCTAGAAAGAGGTTAGCAAAGACAAGGTATAATTTTGAGTTACACAGTCTAGCCAGGATGCCGCGTAGAAGCTGAGAGGCTAATGAGTGAGATTATACCTTTTCGAATTGATGGACGCGGTAGATACCCCAGGCATCTCGACCATGCGAGCCTGCCTCACGCCGGTAGCAGGTGCTGTAGCCTGCATATCTGAGAGCGGATAGTGTGGTTAGTCAAGTGTTCCTGCTGAAATTTTGGATGTACCGACTTGATGGGGAGATCCTTGGCGATAAGCCACTCGTCTGCGTGGAAGGCCGAGATGGGCTGCTCCGAGGTAGCAATGAGGTACTTGTCGTTCTTGTCCTCGCCGTCAACGACTTTGTAGAGTTCCTCATCGAAAGCCTCCAGCTGAGCAGTCTTGCTCATATAGTCCTTGTGCATAAACTGCGGTGTCTGCAGGGGAGTATATTCGCGCTGATTCAAGAATTCCAGACCGTAATTGATCAACGCTTGATTGAGGAAGACACCCCATTGACGCAAGAAGTAGCCCCGATGACCGACAATCTTCACACCGCGGTCAGGATCATACCCGTCTAGACGAAGGAGAACTTCATGGTGAGACAGGACGTCGCGCTTCTCGACCGTGGAACCTTCCGGGGCCCACTTCCGAAGCACAGCGTTATTGTCCTGGAATAGCACTATTAGGCTCATGACGCGGACTAGGCGACATCATACAAGGCCGAGAGGTCGTCAAAATACCTCATTATCGCTGACTGGTACGGAGTGGTGGACAATATTGCCAATGGTTCGAAGCTTGGACTTGAGAAGGGCATCCTTCTTTGCGGCAGACTCTACGAGGAGCCTCTTTTCCTTCTCAAGGTCTTGTTTTTGGGCCAGTAAGCCATCGACGTTCTCCTTGGCCTAGATCGTGTCAGATGGTCGGACCTAAACGTAAGGATACAGGACGGTTATTCACCTTCTTGCCAATTCCTATATGTTTCTGGACCTCGTTGATCTTGCTGCTGTTTTGTGTCGCGCTATAATTGGCTATGAGAAGCTGTATTAACAATGGAGTCGGAAACAACGCCAAAAAGAAAAGAAAAGAAAACCCCTAGGAAGTGGCAGATTGACTTACTCTTTCGATGATCCTCAAAGAGGGCTATAACCTCGTCAACGGTCTCAACATTTGCATGTCTGCGCCGCTGAGAGTCTCGAATTTGTTCAGGATCGCCGCCGCGATCGGCAATGAAGTCGTTTACGTCGAGCATTGTCTTGGGCTAATATGGTTTGTTCTCAGTGACTCTGACGTTTTGCGTAACTACCGATTCTTGGACTATCTTCTCTGCGCGTCGTGCAGGGCTCAAGGTCGGCTATCGCTCGTTTCTCGTAAGATATAGGGCGCTAATTTCCTAATTCTATTTACGACATCATCTTTTAACATTATACTATAACTAATAAGTACTATTCACTAAAGTTAGCTTTTATATAAAAAAATATAGAAAGTAACTACAATAGTTTTATATTAAACATACTATATTATAATTTAAGCTATTTCTTTTAATTTAATTAAAATAGTAGTTAATATACTTAGAAAAGTTCTATAAAGAAATAATTTTAAATGATTTTAGAGACAATATTTATTCTTAGCCTTTTTCTATCTTTTAACTAATAAATTAAAGACTATAAAAGTAATAGTTTTAATACTATATGTAATTTTATTATTTTTATAACTATTTTACTACTAAACTATATATATATATAATAGATAAAGTTACTATAATTTTTAATATACTAATAGTATTAATAATCTATTATATAGCTAAAAGACTATAATATTAATAGTTATATTATTAATTTAAGTATTTAAATAAGTTTATAGTATATACTATTATTTCTATAAACTTTTTAAGTTAAAATAAGTAATTCTTAAGTATATTTACATAGTATAAGTCTAGTTATAAAACTAGTATAGATTTTTTAAATTAAAAACTATTAAATAAATTTAGTTATATATATTTAAATTAAAAAAAACAGTAGTAACTTATTACCTTAAGTATAAGTATTAACTTATTACATAAATATTATATAAAACCCTTATTAAAAAGTAGTTTATTACTTATTTCTTAATAATATCTACTTAGATTAATCTATTTATATATTATTCTTATTTATATAAAGGTTAGTCTAAAAAGTAAATATAATACCTTAAGTTACTAAGTTACCTTATTATAGTATAAATAATAGTTTTCCTATATTATATATAGAGCTCTACTTAACTAAATTATTTAATACTCTATAGACTTATAGTAATAACGTAAGTAGCTTAGGGAAAAGTCGCGGAAGAAGATAAAGATAAAGAAAAAGAAGAAGACAAAGACGAAGATAAAAAAGGAAGCGAAGATAGGGAAGAAAATAACGACAAAGAAAGAGACAATAGAGACGAAAGGGACGAAGGGGACGAAGGGAACGGGGGAAATAATAGAGACGATAGAGACAATAGAGGCAATAGAAGCGATAGAAATAATAGAAGCAATAGAGACGATAGAGGCAATAGAAGCGATAGAGGCGATAGAGGCGATAGAAGCGATAGAGGCGATAGAGGCGATAGAGGCGATAGAGAAGGGTCCTAGACCGGCCTCACAGATTCAATAGAATACGGTATATTCGTACTATAGTCTACCTACAACACGGCTCGACTAACGATAGATCATGTCCAGGCCAAGCAGTATATTCTAACACTAGTACCAATTATCAGCACGGACGGGAAGCATGCTTGCAAAGCTCGTTTGCTAGAGTCTCGAGCTCCAAAGTCCTGCCATCAACAGCTTTGTTCATGTCGACGAAGTCTCGAATAGACCGAATCAGACTCCCGATCCTGGACTTCATCCGGTTCCTGCCCATGGACGTCAAGCACAGATAGCCTAGCAAGACAGCTAGGTAACTGATAGCAACGTTAAGCTTCGAATCTTCCACGGAGCTTGCCTGTGAGCACTTGCATCGGATGATGTCAGCGATGCACTCGAGTTCACTGAGTACACGCTTGCTGTTTCAGCACTCACATCGTTCTCGGCCGGTTGATTTTCCTCCCAGAGATTCACCAGCTCCTGCAGCGCCAACTCATTCACAGAGCTTCGAGCCTGACTATTATGTTCCACAATATTGATCATGACACCGAGCGTCAGGAGAAGCTCATCGTACATGTCATTGTCGAGCGAGCCGCGGCCGATGTCCTCGTGCACAGTCCTGAAACCTCGGCCGATGCGGTCGGCCAGTAGTCCAAGGTCAGCCTCGGTGAACGCGGCCGCTCCAGTGTCCGTATTCGTGGTGTTGATGGCGAGTTTGAGAACTGTAGAGTCCAGCTTTTGACGCTCACGTGGCCAATTCTCCAGCGTGGCGCGGAGGAATTTGAAAACACTTTGCGGCCGTTGCAGCTGCGAATCATCGTCGGGCGAGTTCAGGACGATGCCTGTGCTGGATAACACCTCGAGCGCAGACACGGTCAGAGCGTAGTTAACCGCATTAAATGCTGTCGCTGCCGCAGCCACAGTGGCCAGGTCTGTACCCAGTTCTTCCGCCATTCGCTGTAGCAATTGGTCCTCCAAGCAGCTGGACACCGTCTCGAGCAGCCGCAAAGCCAGAGTGCGCGGGGAGATATACTTGGGCTCCAGCCCGTGCCATATGGGCATCTGCATCACGACACCCTTCACTTCGTGTAGTGACGTCACCAGTGTTCGCGATAGCTTCTTGCGCTTCCGAGCCACAATAGCCTCGATTTCCTCATCCAATCGAAGGAGGCGAGCCAGCAACTTCCCCAGTCCTTGCTGGGCGAGTTGGCGGACAAGATTGGGGGCTGAGCTTGAATTGAGAAATATGACCAGGGCTGCTGTCAACGCAAAACCACACAGCACGTCCTTTTCCTCGCCAATGCTTGTTGCGATTTTGTCACGACATGTGTGATCCCGGAACTGTTCTGCGAAGCAGCTCTGAACGAGCCGCTGTGCAAGCTCACACAGAGCCATCCTTCTGGACGATGATGTTGCTTGGGAACCAGAGGAAGGCTTCCCGATCCTTATCAGAAGATCGTCCATCTCGTCGGCGGATCTGTTTATTGCGCCCGACCGACGAAGCTCGTGCACGCTCCGTATTGCTGGCTGAGAAGAAGCTTCATCAGGCATGAGGTCGTACAAGTCGGGTTCCGCAGCCGGGCTTGAAAGCGTCTGCGGCTCGAGCTGCGTATTGTCGTTCACGGCGTCTGCATCGAAAGGACTTGCATCTTCCAGGCCTCGAGGGTCTCCTAAAGAGCTCCTGGATTGGCTATAGGTGAGCTTGATCTTTTTGCTCCTGGGCGTGCTTCGCCGATTTCCTGTCCCTGAGCGCATGTCCGGAATGGTAGAGAGAGGCCGTCCGAGATCGTGGTCTGCCTCGTTGTCGGAGCCTTCTCTTTTCCCAGGCGACGCCTGATCCATCATCGCCTGGTCCTGACTGCAGTCTGCGGAGGTAGCGAGAGTATCGATCAACCGACGGCGCCGGGATGTGGAAGTCTTGGGCGATTTGCTCGTCTCCATGCCATTCTCGGAAACTGCCGACAGAGTGCTTCTTCGGTTTGGCGAGCGATAGTGATCCTCGTAGGCCAGAACTCCACCAGTAGTTTCCGACTCTGCACCAGAAACTTTGGAATCTCGTCCAGCAGTCCCGCCCAACTCGTCATCAGCGGGCTTCGCGCCAGGCTTTATCGACGAGGGCCGTTTCCTCTTGACCCCGGCTTTGTGACTGTCCATGTATCGGTCGAAGCTATCGTCCAAGGGTTTCTGAACTGAGCTAGTCGTTTCGGTTCTATGCGCCTCAACTGCCTGGCCGTTTGGTGGTAAGCAAGCATTGCGACTTTGGGATCGTTTCGGAAGGGAAGTTTGGGAGGAAGTGGTGGATGATCGTATCACCGAAGAAGCAGAGATTCTGCTGCGCGACCCATACGTCATTAGCTTTTTGGGAGCTGCGCCTGTCGGAGGTCGTGAAGCCATGGGTTAGTACCTTAACGGGCGCAGGACGATGAGAAGGAAACGACGGATAAGCCGAGGGAGGCTGCAGTTCAACGTCTGCTATCGTCCAATAGTCCTAGCGCATATTCGATAGAGGAGGGTAAGTTGTCTAAAGGGTTGCCAGTTCGATGGCGGGATTACCATTCATGCGGATAAAACGTGCATAAAGAACGTTTAACTTTTAAATACGGTTATGCTTATAGTAATTATATGCGAGAGGAGGATCTAGGATGTTTAAATCTAGTAGTTATGTAAGGGAGAAACCTTATAGGGCTAGTCTAACTATATAACTAGAGCCTATAGTAGGCTAAGTAAAAAAGATTAAAAATAAAAAAAATACCTAGTATAAAAATTAGTCTAGAAAGTACCTAATTATAGCGCCTTAAGTTACTATATATTCTTTCTACCGTATAACCCTAACCCTAGTACGTAGTTAAGTAGTCGTAAATTTATTTTATTCCGTCTGTATTGTTTTTATTGTTTCCTTCGTCTCTTTTATCTCCTCCGTTCCCTCCGTTTCCTTCGTCCCTATTGTTTCTATTGTTTCCTTTATTAACTAGAAGATAGGACTAGGGTTCTACGGTACGAAGTAAAGGGAGAAGTTATGCATTACTTGTTTACATAGTGTATAATGTCTTATCGCTACCTATCTACCCAAGCAACCCCTGCGCAAATGCATAAGCAGGTACCCCCACGTATCCGGGTAGCTGCATAAGTGGGTACCTACCAGGTACCAGGTTGTAGTTGCTTCATGGCGCCTTGCCTTCCGTAGCATAACCCTTCGTGCCCCCTTAATCAATCCATTTTGGCTGATACCTCGCTTTAGCCAGCCTACGAGGGCTTTGGACTCCCTTCTTCGTCGCGAGTCTTCCTTCAACCCTTTCTGCGATTTCTCCCTCCTCTACATCTGCAGTTGTCGATCTGCCCCAACGCCTTGTCTCTCGGCTCTGGCATCAACAACCTGCACGCCTTTCCTCTGGCCCATGAACGCTGCGCGGCAGATCCGATCGCCTTTCTTTCTCCTCTAAACTCCGTTTTGTCCAGTTTCAGGCGCCATCCACCATCCACTGGCTCCCTCTACAACTACTCCTCCCATGGCATCGACCTACGATGTTGGCACGCGAGCTTGGCAGCCTGACCCAACGTTGGGATGGATAGCCTCCGAACTTGTCAACAAATCAATCGAAGGCAACAAGGCGAAACTCGTTTTCAAGCTCGACAATGGCGAGGTAAAGTCTCTTTTCTGTTCGAGTCTCTGCCGCGAAATCCTTGAAGCTAACGCGCAACCTGTCCGACTGCACAGAGCAAAACGATCGAGGTGCCCGCCGAGGCGCTGCAAACCGGCAACGATGCGCTGTTACCGCCGTTGATGAATCCATCCATGCTCGAAGCCAGCGATGATCTTACGAACCTGTCCCATCTCAATGAACCTGCAGGTAAGATGCCACCTTTCTCCCCTTTGGGCTGTGCGAGATCCGAAGACGGGCTCTGACGGTGTTCAATAGTGTTGCAGGCTATTCGACTGCGCTACATGCAGAAAGAGATCTACACCTACAGCGGCATCGTGCTCATCGCAACCAATCCCTTTGCACGCGTCGACTCGCTCTACGTTCCCGGGATGGTTCAGGTCTACGCCGGAAAGCAGAGAGCAACTCAGGCGCCTCATCTGTTTGCCATTGCTGAAGAGGCTTTCATGTGAGTCGCCAACTGAGGATTCCATGTGAATCTGGTTGCTGACGCGGAAGCAGGGACATGATCCGGGACAGCAAGAACCAGACCATTGTTGTTTCCGGAGAATCGGGCGCCGGCAAGACGGTCAGCGCGAAATACATTATGCGTTATTTCGCTACCAGGGAGTCCCCAGACAACCCCGGTGCCCGCTCCAAACGGGGAGCGGAGTCCATGAGCGAGACGGAAGAGCAGATCCTTGCCACCAACCCCATCATGGAGGCTTTTGGCAATGCCAAGACTACGCGCAACGACAACTCTTCCAGGTTTGGCAAGTACATCGAGATTATGTTTGACAAGCAGACGAACATCATCGGCGCCAAGATTCGAACATATCTTTTGGAACGGTCGCGGTTGGTCTTTCAGCCTTTGAAAGAACGGAACTACCATATTTTCTATCAGCTTGCTGCTGGCGCTTCTGATGAACAGCGGCGAGCACTAGATCTTCTCCCTGTTGAGCAGTTCGAGTACCTCAGCCAAGGAGACTGCCCGACCATTGATGGTGTCGACGACAAGGCCGAGTTTGAGTCGACAAAGAGGTCGCTTCATACCATTGGCGTATCGGACGCCAAACAATCCGACATCTTCAAATTGCTGGCCGGTCTTCTACACCTTGGCAATGTCAAAATCACGGCTTCGCGGAACGACAGCGTCCTCGCACCGACCGAACCGTCATTGGAAAAGGCCTGCAACATCCTGGGTGTGGATCCAACCGACTTCGCAAAGTGGATCGTCAAGAAGCAGCTGATCACCCGAGGCGAAAAGATCACTTCTAACCTGAGCCAGGCCCAGGCCGTGGTCGTGCGTGATTCGGTGGCAAAGTTTGTTTATTCCAGCTTGTTCGATTGGCTGGTCGACGTCATCAACGGCAGTCTCGCGACTGAAGAAGTCTTGAACCGCGTCTCCTCCTTCATCGGCGTCTTGGACATATACGGCTTCGAGCACTTCGCCAAGAATTCTTTCGAGCAGTTCTGTATAAACTATGCGAACGAGAAGTTGCAGCAAGAGTTCAACCAGCATGTCTTCAAACTTGAGCAGGAGGAGTATCTCCGAGAGCAAATTGACTGGACCTTTATTGACTTTTCTGATAACCAGCCCTGCATCGATCTCATCGAAGGGAAAATGGGTATCCTGACCTTGTTGGACGAGGAATCACGCCTTCCCATGGGCTCGGATGACCAGTTTGTCACAAAGCTTCATAACAACTTCGCCGCCGAGAAACAAAACAAGTTCTTCAAGAAACCCAGGTTTGGAAAATCGGCATTCACCGTCTGTCACTACGCCGTGGATGTCACGTATGAGTCAGAGGGCTTTATCGAGAAGAATAGGGATACTGTCCCCGATGAGCACATGGCCATCTTGCGGTCGACGAGCAACCCGTTCCTCAAGGAAGTCTTGGAAGCAGCGTCCGCTGTTAGGGAGAAGGATGTTGCTTCGGCATCCTCCAATGCTGTCAAGCCCGCGGCTGGGCGGAAAATCGGCGTTGCTGTCAACAGGAAACCGACGCTGGGTGGAATCTTCCGGTCATCGCTGATTGAGCTCATGAATACCATCAACAACACAGACGTTCACTACATCCGATGTATCAAGCCCAACGAGGCCAAGGAAGCGTGGCGATTCGAGGGTCCCATGGTTCTCAGCCAACTGCGAGCCTGCGGTGTCCTAGAGACTGTTCGCATCAGCTGCGCCGGATATCCCACGCGCTGGACGTACGAGGAGTTCGCTCTCAGATACTACATGCTTGTCCCTTCTAGCCAGTGGACCTCTGAGATTCGCCAGATGGCCAACGCCATCCTGACCAAGGCGCTTGGCACCAGCACGGGCAAAGGCCTGGATAAGTATCAACTGGGTCTTACCAAGATCTTCTTCCGGGCCGGCATGCTCGCTTTTCTGGAGAACCTGCGGACGAACCGGCTCAATGCCTGCGCGATTCTGATCCAAAAGAACCTCAGGGCCAAGTTCTACCGCCGCCGCTACTTGGCCGCCCGGGATTCTGTGATACGCACGCAGGCAATCGCGAGGGCATACATGGCGAGAAAGCGAGCTCAGGAGCTGCGGACCAACAAGGCCGCCACTACGATTCAACGCGTGTGGCGCGGTCAGAAGCAGCGCCGCAAGTACATGTCCATCAGGAAAGACATGATCTTGTTCGAGTCGGCCGCCAAGGGATACCTTCGGAGGAAGCACATCATGGAAACCCGAGTGGGCAACGCTGCGCTGGTCATACAGAGAGCCTGGAGGAGACGGACGCAGCTGCGGTCCTGGCGACAGTACCGACGCAAGGTGGTCCTCATCCAGAGTCTATGGCGTGGAAAGAGTGCTCGCAGAGAGTATAAGACGGTCCGCGAAGAGGCCCGCGACCTGAAACAGATCTCGTACAAGCTGGAGAACAAGGTTGTCGAACTCACCCAATCCCTGGGCTCCATGAAGGAGAAGAACAAGAACCTTGTGTCCCAGGTCGAGAACTATGAGGGTCAGATCAAGTCGTGGAAGAACCGTCACAACGCTCTCGAGGCACGGACCAAGGAGTTGCAGACGGAGGCGAACCAGGCAGGCATCGCCGTCGCCAAGCTTCAGGTGATGGAGGAGGAGATGAAGAAACTTCAGCAAGCCTTCGATGAGTCGACGACGAGCATCAAGCGGATGCAAGACGAGGAGAAAGAACTTCGCGAATCTCTGCGCGTGACCAACTCGGAGCTTGGAACGGCGAAGCAGGCCAGCAGTGAACGTGAGAAGGACAACATTAGTCTCCGACAAGAGCTCGAGTCCCTGAGGGATGCGCTCGAGGCTGCCAAGAGGAGCGCGCCCATAAACGGGGATCTTGCCAACGGAGCTGCGACTCCCGCAGCTGCCTCAGGGCTCATCAACCTCGTGTCGTCCAAGAAGCCGAAGCGCAGGAGCGCCGGTGCGGAGCCACGGGATCTGGATCGCTTCAGCGGTGCCTACAATCCTCGGCCCGTTTCCATGGCCGTGACCAACACGGCTCATCGTCAGAACTTGTCGGGTGCGGCCTACATCCCCGGCGTCGACAACATCGAGATGGAGTTGGAGAGTCTTTTGGCGGACGAAGACGGCCTCAACGAAGAGGTGACGATGGGTCTCATCCGCAATCTCCGCATCCCCTCTCCCAGCACGACACCGCCGCCTTCTGACAAGGAGGTTCTGTTCCCGTCGTATCTCATCAACCTGGTGACGTCGGAGATGTGGAACAATGGCTTCGTGAAAGAGTCGGAGAGGTTCCTGGCCAACGTGATGCAGTCGATCCAGCAGGAAGTGATGCAACACGACGGCGACGAAGCCGTCAACCCCGGTGCTTTCTGGTTGTCCAACGTCCACGAGATGTTGTCGTTTGTCTTCCTCGCCGAAGACTGGTACGAGACTCAGAAGACGGACAACTACGAGTACGACCGGCTCTTGGAGATCGTCAAACACGACTTGGAAAGCCTCGAGTTCAACATCTACCATACGTGGATGAAGGTGCTGAAGAAGAAGCTGCACAAGATGATTATCCCGGCAATCATCGAGTCGCAGTCGCTTCCAGGCTTCATCACCAACGAGAGCAACCGCTTCCTCGGCAAGCTCTTGCAGTCCAACACGGCACCGGCCTATAGCATGGACAATCTGCTCAGCCTCCTTAACAGTGTCTTCCGAGCGATGAAGGCCTTCTACCTCGAGGACTCCATCATCACGCAGACTGTGACGGAGCTCCTGAGGCTCGTGGGCGTGACGGCGTTCAACGACTTGCTGATGCGTCGGAACTTCCTTTCGTGGAAGCGAGGTCTTCAGATCAACTACAACATTACTCGCATCGAAGAGTGGTGCAAGAGCCACGATATGCCCGAAGGGACGCTGCAGCTGGAGCATCTGATGCAGGCGACGAAGCTGCTCCAGCTGAAGAAGGCGACGCTCAACGACATTGAAATCATCCAGGACATCTGCTGGATGCTGTCGCCGAACCAGATCCAAAAGCTGCTGAACCAGTACCTGGTGGCAGACTACGAGCAGCCCATAAACGGAGAGATTATGAAGGCGGTCGCGTCGCGGGTCACGGAGAAGAGCGACGTCCTGCTTCTTCAAGCGGTTGACATGGAGGACAGCGGACCCTATGAGATCGCCGAGCCGCGTTCCATCACGGCGCTGGAGACGTACACACCTTCGTGTAAGTGACGATGTTGTGCCCATGGTTGAGGACACGAGACTGACAGAATCGCAGGGCTGCAAACGCCACGGCTGAAGCGCTTGGCCGAGATCGTGTCGGCACAGGCCATTGCGCAGCAGGAGAAGCTCGAGTACGCCGACGGCCTAGACGGCAACGGGACTCTGGAAGAGGCCGACGAGACGAGTGCCGAAGGAGCGACGGCCGTTGTCGAGCAGTGAGTCCGATACGGAGGTTTCGACTGCGATGAGGGCGAGCAATCGTCCGTCAGTCATACATATCACCGATGGCCTCCCTTGTTTTTCCGAGTTCGATGCAGCAGCGGGCGTCACGACCAAGAGCGGACTTTCGGGATGCAGTAATTTGCTATGATGTATGTACGACCAGTATATAAACCATAGAGGAACACTACTAGGTAAAAAACAATTAGACGTGCTATACAGCCTAGATCCGGGGTCATTGATCAAACGGTGGGAAAGAGGGAGTTATGACTCGTTGGTAAGTTTGGAGATGATGAATATGATTCTTTTTCTAATCTAACAAGAGTTCCTATTGCACGACGCAACAGCCTTGAGATGCGGCCTTCTCCTCGGTTTCCAATGTGTTCCTCGGCCACGGCCATAGTCCCTTCACCGGCCTATCGTCGTAAACAGCATTCCAAGCTTGATCAGGATAAACCGACTCATAAGCATAGATCTGGTTTCCGTCCTTGTTCCAGGCACTAGCAGATCGAATCAAGTCGACTGAGAGATATCCAATCCGAAATGATGAAAGCGTACGGAAGTCACCGGCGAAAACCTTCAAAGAACCGTGCCAGCGACTGCCGAACAAGCCGTTACTCTCTAGATAGTACTTGCGACCTTGAGTATAACCCCTCTGCCGATTGGACTCGTTTATAGCATCAGATTGCAAGAAATAACTTTTCGATTCTCGCACATTATCTGTTGTTACGAAAAGGCCGTTTGTCATCAGATAAAGAACATCGGAGGTATAGATCTGTAGTAGGGCGCTCCATCGCAGAGGACTAAATCCAACAAACTTCAAATAGACGTTTGTTTGCGCGTCGGGACGCGGCCGAAGAACAAGATGTTGCTGAGACGGCTGACGAATTACTGGAGTTACTGCGCTCTCGTATGCTGGCGGAGCGACTTCTTCCTCGGCACTGTTCAGCTGCTGTCGACTCTCTTGCGAGGAGTCCGAGTTTGAGTGCGGCATCGAAACTTTCTTGATTGATGGTTAAGAATATGGAAAACTTTTCAGGATACTGTTAGTTAGAGATTCATTGCCAAGTGAGAGAGCAGTGTGAGTGTTTGCGGACAAGGTAGAGTGCACGATGGAAAGAGCAGATGTAATGGAGGTAAGAAAGAGACAAGAAGAGCCACGGCAAAAAATTATCTGACTATATATGCCTAAATGTTGGGGAAACCTGTCGGCGGCAACTCAAACGTGTACAGCAGCGTCATCGAAGCCTCAACATAAGGATACTCCATATTCGCGAGGCCTGAAATCCCATCGCAGCGTACATGTCATAGTTGCAGATCTCGGGAGACAGTCAGTCGGAAGACAGTCTGGACCTGTGTCAGTGATTTGCCCCGTTTCGGATCGGCTTGCAGGCCAGGGTCCGGGATCTGGGGTCCGGGGTTGAAGGGCCCCACAGTCCGGGGATGGCGCTACCAACTAATCGCCCCATGCGCGGAATAGCAGTTTATCCGCCCCTTTACCCCGCACCAACATCACCTGACGCCATGTGCGTAGGCCGGGCTGTATCAGGTTTGCCAACCTCGAGCATCGTCTACTTCAAGGCTCCTAGCGGCTACAGCAGACGACCAGGTACACACAGGCCTACGGGTAGGTCTTGATGGATGGCGTCATGCACCGCCAACGTTGGGTTGAGGGCCCTTTTGGGATGGCCCTTTCCACGGGATGGCCCTGAGATTGGCCCTGGGAATGAATGGCCCCCGCGTGGCGCCACGAATCATACTAAAACTCTCGCCCTGAGGTGGTAGGCGAGAGTGAAGGGGAAGCAACGACGCCCCAGGTCGTACCTACCCTCCTCTTCCCTCCTCTTCCCTCTGCACTTTCCCCTCATTTGCTTGCATCCTTTTCTTCTACCTACATCTTCTACCTCCATCCTCTACTCTCTTACCTTGAAGCATCTCTACCAACATCAAGACATCCAAGCACACCAGACATCAGTGAGTTGAGCCAGCCAGACGCATATTCGTACATCTTCCGTGACACTCGCCCGTCTGCCTACCCCGAGTCACCGCCACGAGCCTTCATCGCTGACCGCTCACACTCGCAGCCCTCTCAGACTCCATCACCATGCCTCCTCACCGTATCCCCAAGCTCCCCCGCGCCAGACCGTCCGAGATGCTCTGCATGGGCGCCGCCGGCGTCGGCGTCCTCACTCCGCTCTACCTCGTCATGCCCGGCGCCGAGGAGCGCCTCGCCCGCCAGACGACCAAGTGGGCTCCTCGCTGGGAGCGCAACATCTCCTTCTTCACCCCCCCCGTCGAGCGCACCGTCCGTCGCCTCGAGCCCCCCGTTGCCCGCGCTATTCGGCGGGTAGAGGACCGGTTACCGCTCGAGAGCATGGCCAAGCGCGTCGACGCTGGCATCCGTCGCGTTTGGCCGCCAAGACCGGCTTCACCGGCTTCACCGGCTGCTTGACTGTCTGAGGCGTCGCCTGTCGACACTGATGGAAGGAGAGGAAGAAGCCTCAACGGCCGCCTGGAGAGGTGCAGACAGCACTTGTTTAGTGACCAGAATAGAGACGCCTTCTCGCCTCCGTGTTGCCTCATTGACTGCGTATCATTGAAGAAGCGTCCCTGATAATTGCGGTTCCGGTTACCTGCCTTATCGTCCGCTGCTATTCGTAATGGACGTCGGCGTACGAAATAGGACATATCACTTGCAAGTTGCGAGACACGCATGTGCCCAGCCTGCAGAATTACAAATTCGATGAGACAGACTCTGTGACGGCTACTTCATGGCAGCTTTGCGGTATCTACGAATATCCCATACAAGTAAATAGTTACTCCCAAGGTATGAGCAGTCTCACAGCCCCAACTTCCAGACTCTAAGCGTGGTCAGCCACCCGCGTGTGATACCGAACCCCATACGTACCTATCCGTATTTTGGCTAGTTCTCATGAGGCTGGCAGAGTCACAGCAGACCGGTTTCCCCAGGCTACGACACCAATGCACCCTCATCTGCAACCTGGCGGTTGGGATACCTCGGGCCGCCTGTCCCCGACTTCGATCGGCTCGAGCTCGGTAACGCGAGGTTTATAGCCGTGGTCCTGGCCTCCTCCCTCCTCTTCTCTGCAGCTCGTCGCAGCAGCATCTCCGTCTCTTCAGCCGTGACGATGCCTTTCCAATCGTCGTATCCTCCCCTGGTCTTCCCGCAGACCAGCATCATCGAGTACATCTTCAACGACGTCGTCTCCGACCGGCCGCTGTGGATCGACAGTCGCCAGCCCGAGCACAATATCTCGACCCGCCAGGCGCTTCAATGGGCCAAGAGGATCGGTTGCGGCCTCGAGAGGCTGGGGCTGCAGATGGGAGACGTGGTTCTCATCTGCAGCCCGAACCATATCCTGATGCCTCCGGCTTTCCTGGGCATCGCCGGCGCAGGCTTCATCTTTACCGGCGTCAACCCGTCTTACACGGCTGAGGGTACAAGCCGGTCTTTGTCTCAGCTGTTCATGTCGCGCTGACTCTTCGTGCTCTGCTATAGAGGTGGCCCATCAGATGTCCGATAGCACGGCCAAGGTGGTGCTGGTGCATCCCTCCGTCGTCGATACCGTCGTCGAAGCCGCTACACGCGTCGGCCTCGCCAGAGATCGCATCTTTCTCTTCTCCGGCCAGCCGACTCCGGAGCCAGAGCACGCCGGCATTCGAGACTGGACGGCCATGACGGCCTCGGTCGAGGAGACTGACAGCTGGCAATGGACTCATCCGCAGCCTCAGGCCATCGCGGCCATCAACTATAGCTCGGGCACGACGGGCCTTCCCAAGGGCGTCTGCATCTCTCACGCGAACCTCGTCGCCAATGTGGAGCAGTTCATGTCCATGATGAGCGACGTCATCGCCGACGCGCGACAACAGCGCTGGATCTGTTTCTTGCCGCTCTTCCACGCCTACGCTCAGATCTTTGGCATCTTCTTGGCCTCGAAACTGAGCGTGCCCGTCTTCGTCTTGCCGAGGTATGACGTGGAACATGTCCTCGAACTTATCCAGAAGCATCGCATCACGACGATGCACATCGTACCGCCCGCCCTCGTCACACTCGCCAAGAGGCCCATCGATTCGTATGACCTCTCCAGCCTCAAGGTCATATACTGCGGCGCTGCCCCATTGTTGCGACAGGTCCAGAAGGCGTGCGAGGCTCGACTCAAGGTCCAGATCCGACAGGGCTGGGGGCTGACGGAGATGACGGCCGGCTGCACCAAAGTGCCTCTCACCCATGAAGACACGGCCGGATTTGTCGGGAAGCTGGTGCCCGGTTGCGAGGCCAAGATCGTCGACGACGATGGACGAGAGGTGGGCGTGGGACAGAGCGGAGAGATGTACATCCGGGGGCCCAACATGTGTCAGGGATACTGGAGGAACGAGCGGGCGACGCGCGAGTTGATAGACAGCGAGGGCTGGCTCCGGACGGGCGACGTTGCCATTTGTGACGCTAAAGGCTGGTTTAGCATCGTCGACCGCAAAAAGGTTTGTTATAGCCAGTCTCGTTGCGTGCAGACATGAGCTGACGAGGCGATGTGCGCCAGGAGCTGATCAAGGTCAATGCCTTTCAGGTCGCTCCGGCCGAGTTGGAAGCAGTCTTGCTTGAGAACGAGCAAGTGGCGGATGCGGCCGTCGTGGGTTTCAGCGTGTAAGTTCTTGACTGCTGTGACTTATTCTGTCTCGTCGTTGCTCGAGGCCCAGAGCAAGATGGTGAAGCCGATCTGACTTGGTAAATCAGAGACGAGGGCATCGAGAGACCGCGAGCATACGTCGTTCCCCAGCCTGCTTGTCGACATAAGTTGACGCCTCGGGACGTATCCTCGTGGGTGGCCTCACGCGTGGCCAAGTATAAGCGACTCGACGGCGGCGTCGTCTTCGTCGATGAGATCCCAAAGCTGCCCAGCGGAAAGATTAAGCGCAAGTTGATGAAGGAGAGGGCTGCCCGGGATGCCGCCGCACTCAGAGCCAAGGCGCTCAGGGGCCCTAGAGCCAACTTATAGGGGTCTCGAGAGGTGAAGGTGATGGAGTCCGACGGGCCTGGTTGTCATGTTCTCGTGGCTGTCATGTCTCGGTTGCTGCTCTTTGTCCAGATGACGAGGCAGGTTCGGATAGAGATAATCGTCCGTTACTCGTGGTCGCTGCGTTCAGATCGTCTATGACGACTCTTGTTTCCCTTCCTTTTCCTCTTCCTTCTGATAAGGCGGCATCCCAGGCGGTGGCGGAGGCCAAGGCACATCCGGAGGCACATTCCCCAACGCAACTACAACGCCAGGAATGAGCAAACAAGACGAATCTCCAAGTCCAAGAAAGAAAAGCCAGAGTAAACTCACGTCGATCAAAGAGATGCCAGCTCGAAACAATAAAAACCGGCAACCCAACCATAATCTTGAGCCACCACCTCGCCGCAGCGTTGTACCGTCTCCGATAGTCCTCCCCTTGCCGCTGCTTGTCCGCCTCGTCCATGGCTTCCAGCTGCGATGGGGTGAAGCGGCTCATCCGGGCGGTTTGGAGGGCTGCTTCTCGAGCTGCTGCTGCTGCTGCTGCTGCTGCTGCGTGCATGGCTTCTGGGGAGGAGGTTGACGGAGGGTTTTGCTTCGTGAGGGGGGCTGATGGTGGTGATGGTTGGGGGTGTTTTGTTCGTTGGGGTTTGGGGGGGGTGAGGGTGCGGGTGCGGGTGCGGGTGCGGGTGCTGAATTGTTGTTTCTGCAAGAGGAGTAGGTGATGTATTTGTTTAGCTCTTAATTGACGCATTTTGGCCTTGAATGGTGGTGATTGGGGTGAGAGGGTATGAGTAGGTGTGAGCTACTTCGTATAGCTTCGTGAAAGGATTGTCGTTAGAGGTGGAGTGAAGTACGAATATGCTATCCACACATCTACCTTTTTACTAATAGAACATGAGAGATTCTTGTCCCAACTTCAAGGCGTACGAATAGCTATAACCTCACAGCGACAAGACAAGACACATCTCGCCCTTACTCACAGACACGACACTCACAATCCCCTAAACACGCCTCATTAATTCAGAAATTGATAGGCTTCGACCTCTTAATGTACAAGCCCGAACTGTCTCACCTCTTTTGACCGAAACCTCCTTACAGACAGTCCAGAGTCCACCGCGACAAACCCTCCTCAATCATCGTCCGTATATCGCGGCCCGCTCGCTGCTGGCGTCTCCGGAGCCGCGCCGTAAGCCGCCGGCGTAGGCGCCCCGTAATAGCCCGAACCGGCGAACCCGCTCGCTCCCGGCGTCGGCGCTCCAGCCCCCGGCGTCGGCGCAGAGTCGGCTCCCCATCCGCCCTGCCATCCCTCGCCCGGAGTCGGCGCGCTGGCGGCCGGCGTCGGTGCCGAGTAGACACCGGGCGTCGGCGCGTTCAGCGCACCGGGAGTGGGCGCCCCCATTCCGGCTCCAGGTGTCGGCGCGTCGTAGCCTCCCGTCGTGGCCCCCGGCGTGTAGCCCCAAGAATCGTTGCCGCTGGCTCCCGGCGTCGGCGCAGAAGTGCCCCAGGCCGGAGTCTTCGAGCCCGATCCCCAGCTGTCCAAGCCTCCTCCGTATGCTGGCGTTCGTGATCCAGCCCCGAAGGCGTCTCCTACCGCCGGTGTCCGTGCCCCCGACTGCCAGGCTGGTGTTCGCGACCCCGAGCCGTAAGCCGTCCGGCTGCCGTCGTAGGGATTGACAGTTCGCGATCCATCGGCCCAGGCGGGCGTCCGCGAGCCTGAGTAGTCTTGCGCTTTCCACGCGGGAGTTCGACCGCCCGTCGCCACCGGTGCTGTAGCAGACAATCCCCGTCAGTGTCAATGCCCTGTGGACATGGTATCCCGTCCGACTTACTGCGTGATCCCCATGCAGGGACTCGCTCCGAGCTCCCCGCGCCCATGGGCGTACGCGATCCCCCCTGCCAGCTTGGGACTCTCTCGCCGGAACCGCGATTGAAGCCGCCAGAAGGAGCCCGACCTCTTCCGTTGATGTCGATGGTCGCGCCCGTCGTCTTGTCCCTGAAGCTCAGCGACTCGCGCGGAACGGTAATGGTCTTGCCCTTGGTATGCAGCTCGACGCGGGCGTGCGTGTCCGTCGTGTCTTTGACGATGCCCAGCAGACCCTTGTATGGGCCCTTCTTGATGATGGCCGTCTGGTTGATGGCCCGATCGCGCCCAAACGTCTTGACCGGCGGCTGCATCGCCTTGTTCTCGGCTCCGTTCTTGTGAATCTTGAGCGCTGGGTTCATGGCGTTCAGGTCGGGCCCAGACGAAGAAGCATTGACTCGGCCGCCCTTGGCCGCAATGGTGTTAACCATGCTGGCCTTTGTGACGAAGACGCCGGCGTTCTCGGTGCTGTCGTTTGTGTGCAGAAAGATGTACGATCGGTGGATGTGGATAATCTTACCCTGCCGCTGCTGGCCCGTAAACTCCTTGACCTTGTCGTCGAGCCGAATCTCGGAGCCCTCGCGATCGGCGGCGACGGCCTGCTTCCTCTTGGGCAGCTTGTTGGCGATCTGAGACGGCATCACCTGCCGCGAGTCGCCATGCTGGTCCAGCACCACCAGGGACTCTCGGTCGACCTTAACGACGCAGCCAACCGTAGTAGGGTCGAGCTGGACGAGGTCGTGAAGCGAGTACTGGCCCAGCGACCCCTGACCGCCAATGTCGCTCGCTTCCCGCAGATCCTTGCTGAAGACCGTCACCTCCGTGTTGGTCTGGTCCGTGAGGAGCGTCACCCGGTCCTCCGAGAGCTTGACGACGGTGCCGACCTCGTCGCGGAACTTGCTGCCACCGATGACCTTGACGTGGTCTCCCACCTTGAACCGCTTCCGGAGACCCTTGATGGGCACCTCGATCGTCTGGCCCTGCAGGTCGCCCTCGGTGACCGTCATGGTGACAATGTCGCCCTGGACGTTGGTCGCCTTGCCCACGACACCCTTTTGCTCGCCCGAGTAGACCTCGATGATGTCGCCTGGGAGGTATGTGACGAGCGTGTTGCTGTCCTTCAAGCTGGCAGCCAGCGCCTTGAGATCGAGATTCTCCGTTCCATCCTCTGCGCCTGACGCAAAGCGCGTCACCTCTTCCAGCGACGGGTTGACGTCCGTCACCACCAGCTGCTGGATCTTGACGTCCTTGACCTGGAATCCGTTCTCGAACTCGTCTCCCATGTAGGACCACGTGTTGGTGGTGGGATTGCCCTGGATATGACGCGGATGGCGCTTTCGAGCCTCGACCTCGCTGAAAAGCCTCTGCGCCGGCTTGGGTCCGGTAGGGCCTCCGGGCCGCTTCCTCTTCCCGTCCGTCGTCACGGCCGCCAGGGCGTCGTCGCGCATGCCGTAGTCGAGTCGCGGGATGAAGCGCACCCTCGCTTCCAATCCGTTTTCCGTCACGTCCAACACCTGAGCCAGGTCGCCGTTGTGCTTGGGCGGCCTCCGGAGACGGACCCAGGCGCCCGGTTCGAGCGTGGGCGTCTTGGTGACACGCAGAAGCTCGGGCATGTCCTTAATGTCGACCAGCGTCATCTTGGACCGCGGATAGACATTGAGCATGCCGTCCAGCGCAACCAAGATATCCGTCTGCCGCTGCGCCTCGACGTAGATGAAGCCCTTCATGACCGACTGAGTACCGCCTCGCTCAAAGGCTGCCGTGACGGCGAGCTCGTCCTTGGTGCCGAGCCTCTCCTCGATCCTCTTGGTAAAGGACAAGACGACCTCACGCTCTTTTCCCTCCTTGCAACGCACAGCCCAGATGCTGGGATCGTCCACGCTGGGTAGCAAGAGGCGCTTGGGCACGACGGCCGAGTCGCCAAATCCCTTGGCTGGCCGACGATTGCCGTATCTCTGCCGCAGAATCTCGGCTTGCTTCTCCGCATCCATGCTCGACTCCATCTCTCGGCGACGGTCGAGCTCGCGGTGTCTCCGGTCATCATCCAGCCGGGCGCTTTCTGCCACGTCGTCGGGGTGGGCGTTGTCGATGAAGTCCTCAATCTCCTCGCCATCTTTCTCCTCGTCTTCGCCTTCATCTTCGTCGTCGACTTCGGCTTCGATATCGAAGAAGGCATTGCGGCGGTCGCGACGCCGCTTTCTCCGGTGGCCCTGCATCCTTTTGCGTCAGCTGCAGTAAAGAAAGGGGAGGCGGAGTATGCGAACCTGTTGTACATCCTCGTCATCGTCGTCGTCGTCATCTCCTTCGTCCTCTTCTTCATCCTGCTCATTCTCATCTTCATCGACACCTTGCCGCCGGAGAGTCTCGTCTTCGTCACCTTCAGCCTCACCGCCGTCGGCATCGTCAGCTCGCGGCTTTCGAGGAGTCTCGTCATCGTCATCGGCCGCAACTTCTCGGTTCACAGGGCTGCTATCGCGAGCATGATTTCCTGCGCTCCGATCTCGATCGTCGTTGGCGGCCTCGTCATCGGATAGATCAGCCGGAGCAGGGTTGAAGTCTTCCTCATCCTCCGAGTCGTCGAAGTGCGGAGCGTCGGTGGGAGCCATAGTATGACGCTTGGTATCTCTGGCTTGGCTATGAGCTTTTGCAGGTAAAGAAGAATAAGTTAAATATCCTGTGGGCCTCGAGGGAAAGCGGCATTTATCGGGTTGAAAGAAGGACGATGATGAGGAAGGGCAACAATTACACGTGGGAATACAGCGAGTGGTTGGCTGGAAGCACGCAGGCAAGCGGGAAAACTCACTTCCGCGCCTTACATAAGAATAAGAAAGAGCCCTGCACGTTTGTCAGCTTGAGCTCTTAATCGCACACCCCGAGGTCAAGGGTCGAGAGTCGTGAATCATTGTGATGCGTCGTCAGTCGTCACTCATCGCCTTGCCGCTAGCAACACTCTCGCGAATGAAATCTCGTCGATTCGTCTGATTCGTTGTATGAATAGCTTAAGGCTCTCAATCGTTACCACAAATGAACTCATCGACACGCTCCCTGCTTCTGCCCTGCCGCGGCGCGAGACGACACGGGCTCAGGGCAAACAGGAGCATCGCAACTGAAAAGACACCGCAATCAACATTGTCCTCTTTTCGTCGTGCCACTCTGGCTCGCCTAGAGTGTACCCTTCACTTCAGCCTTGGCTCTGCATCCTGCGAGACATCCAGACTTTTCCGTTTGCGCCGTGCTGCAGTCTTCATCGATGCTGCTGCCCACCCATTTTCTTGCTTCGACGTTTTGCCAACAGTACGACGCCAAGATGCTTCCTTTGCGCCAGGTCTTCTTCCTCCCGGTGACGTCATCTAGCTGAGCCTCAGGAGCTCTGGAGCGTCGCATCCGCAGATATCAGTCACCGTGTCCCATGATGCCTACCTCGGCTGAGCCTCCCAAAGAAACACGCAGCCGAAGTCGATTCCGGACACCGTCTGCCCGCGTATGCAGCCATGGTTCGCAGAGCGCGCTGGCTCATGCGTAGCTCCCGTATCTCTCTCTTGTCTTGATCATCTTCTCCAGCTCCGATCCATCACATCAATCGGGCGCCCCAAATCCCGCGACCGGCACTGACACCCAGCCACTCGCCGCAGTCTTGGTTCTGGAGAGGAGGAGCCCACGCCAGGTTTCCCACCTCGTAGTCGCACTCCCAACACGCGACCGGGCTTCGGCTGTTGTCCTGCGGCGAAGTACCGTTGAGAGGCTGCGCGCCCATTGACGAACTCGTCGTCATGAGATCCCACACAAGCACCTGGCAGTCATCACCTCCGGAGGCCAGTGTGCCTCGTCGCAGAGGAGACCATTCCAAGCAGTTGATGGGCCCGGTATGGCCTCGAAGCTCGAGAAGGGCTTGACCTGGCTGTCTCACATCCAGGATGCGAATTATGTTGGAGTCCTGCGCAAAGGTGGCCAGCAGATGCGTGTCATGAGGAGATGTCGCCAAGCGCAGTAAGGGCGGTGGGCTTGACATGGCCTGCTGCGCCGCCGTGGGACTCGAGCGGCCACTGCCTTCTTCTCTTGGGCGTCAGCACGGGACCTCAAAAGTCCAGGACCAGTCCACGGTGTCCTACCTCTATCCTCTTTGCCCGTCGGCTCATAGATGATGGTCGAATGCTCCAAGCTGCGCAGATCAAACATGCGAACGCTTCCATCCTGTCCGCAACTGACAAAGACATCGACGCTATTGGCGCAGAATCGAACATCGTATACCTCCTTGTCGTGAGCGATGAGCTGAGTTTTGGCAGTCAAAGAGGGGATATCCCAGATGGTGCAAGTCGTGTCGATGCTCGACGTGATGATGAGACTGGGCGAGACGGTGTTCCAGTCGAGCGACGTGAGCGGAGCGGTGTGATCCGGCGTCTTGGAATTCGACAGAAGAGCCAGGGGCGTCAACTTGTTGATTGTCGAGTCCCGAGTTGCTCGAGTGATGCTGCTGCCCGGGTTCGGTAGAGTCTCCGAAGGGAGCGACCAGAGCCGCAGATGATCGCCAGAAGTGGCCAACAAATCGGTGGATTGCTTTTGAGAAGACGGCGGCTCCCATAGGAGCCTGGTGACGGGATACGAGTGGGTCGCTTCGGCCACCTTTGTGAACTCGAGGCTATATTTAGAGGAGCCCGGCGTATAGGAGTCCTGGGGGGTCGAAGTGACCTGACTGTCAAGGATTTGGATCTGTCGACGTCAGAAGGGGAAAGTCGAGGACTGGGCAGTCGACCCAAGCCGAAGGAGCCTTACGAAGTTGTGACCATCCTCGAGATAGCTGCCCACAGCCAATTTGGCCGCACCGGATCCTTGAGGCGGCCATTTACACCAATCAAAGGCATAAACTGCCCATGGACAAAGGTAGTTGCTCGGGCCTGGTTGGGCATTGGCGATGTCGTAGGCGGCAGTACCACTGGCGCCGTCAGACATGGTTGAATCGGCACGGGGGCGAATGTCTGCGAGGCCCAATGGTGTGTTGGAGAAGTTGCGCTGGGAGCCCGGAACGCCATACTTTGCGGCGTCGGAGGGTGATGCGAACTGCGACGATGAGCCTGTGGGCGTCGTAGGCGTGTAGGCGAGGAAGGACGGCGCCGAGGCGGACGGAGGAGCGTCGTAGCCGATGGTAGGGCTGGAACGGGAGTAGGAGTGAGCATGCGACGGCATGGCCAGGGACGGCTTCGAGGGCGTATGGTAATCGTGAGAGGGAAGCTGATGCTGCGAAGTCGACAACATAGGGCCATGTAGGGGAGCCAGGCCCGCGGGCGCCGTGTTGGCCGACATGACGGAGCGTCGACCCGTCATGCCGCCCGGCTGCAAGATGTCGGGGACTGACGGGACCGTAGGCGACTGCTGATGCGAAGCCGAGGCATTCGAAGGTGGGGGATGCTCCAGCTTGATCTGAGGCGGATAATCTCGGGGCGACGACAGATGCTGCGTCTGCGTGTTGGGGACGACGCCAGCCATATGCAGCTCGTCCTGTCCGTACGCGACGGAACCGACAGGCCGGCGCGGCGGAGGGAGTTGCTGTGACTGGCTCATTGGCAAGATGACGACGATGTGGTTGGTAATATCGACGACAACGGCGACGCAAGCGGACCCAGCGCCCGAGCGGTATGGCTCGGTTCAGGGGCTAGCGAGAAGGCCTGGGCGGGAGGCAGAAGCTTCAAGACGGGTGCTGAGAGGCCAGAGGAACAGCCGTCTGGAAGTGAGCTTCAGGGGAGAATGCCGCTGCCTGTCGTCGGGACTCGATGGGTAGCGACACGTCGTCGGGAGCTGACGACGAGCGGCGCGTCCCGGCGCTGCGAGCACGCAGTCGTCGAAGGCCGCCCGTCTCTTTCAGCAGGCGGAGTCTGAGAGACGACGGAAGAGGACGGAGGATGAGACGAATAAATGAGGACGAGGCCAAAGAAGGGAGCCCGGGAAGGAAGACGAGGACGGGGCAGATGCCGGCGGTGATGGTCTTTGGCGGTTGCGGCGAGCGCCGGTGAGTGATTGTGAGTCGTCCGCGTTGAAGAAGATGCTGACTGTTCCAGCACTGGCTCCGGGTCTCCTCTAGTAGACTGTAAGTACCGTTGATGCCCGAGGCCACGGTTGGGTCCGCGCAAATGGCAAATCCCCGCACAGAGATTCTCTGGCACCAGTACCGAGAGATACCTTCAAGCTACCCGCTCTTTCGGATTGCCGTGGTGGAATCCCGCTCTCCCACCCAACCAGCTGGAAGGGCCTTCCTGGCGCGTCCGTGTCACCCCCGCTGTCCGTGTCTGTTTTTTTTTTTTTTTGTGAAGGAGAGTTTTCCCTGTTGGTGAGATTCTCTGCAAATTACCACCTACAGCCTACAGGCCAGAGCTGCAAGGCCCCTGTCATCCGTCCCTCTCCCGGATGCCTCTTGTAGCAAGCAGACTGCCGATCAGTCCGTCAGCAGGTGCCTCTGCGAAACAAACCTGGCGTCTCCTGATCTGTACGAGTACGAATAACCATCCACCAAGAACCGGATTTCAATCACAGCGTGATGCCGTCAAACTCGAGCCTCTCCTTTATCACTGACCGGCCAAGATACGCTCTCTTTTGCCAATCACGAGGCCAGAAAGCTTGCTTTTCGTTGTCTACTACTTCGTAGGCAGGTCGAAATAGCACAGTCACAGTCTAGGGGCTTAGTCACGATAAATACAGTACGGATTCTCTATCGAGACAACTCGACTTCACTGTCCTGTTGCCAGCATCGCCCTTCCTCCAACAGCTCGCTCCCCTTCCCAACTCCTTCCGTCCATGACCGTCGTCTAGCTCCCCATCATGGGCCCTCTGTCTCCCTCCATCAGCAGTCGTCTCGTCGATGACGAAGTCGCCATGTCGTCCCGCTCATCATCCCATCAGAATGCGTTCGAAATCCCGCTGAATCGTCTTGAACCTCGCCCGGACAGTGCTCCCCACTCCCCGGAAGACAGCTTCCCTCAAGCTCGGCTTAGGCGGTCTGCAGCCACTGGGGCGGGAAGCTATCGTGATACCGGCATTTGGAGTGACGGGCCACAATCCCCTGCGTCGTCTTCTAAGACGAGACTCCCGCCCATGTTCTCGGGACCGCCGCCGCCCATCTCTTCCTCCATCATAGGCCATCTTTCGAGCTCGTCGAAGCAGAGAGGCAGTCAACACGGTGTCGCAAGCCCAGCCTCGTCCACCAAGGACAGCCCTTTGTTCGGTCAGAGACTCGACCCCCTGCCATCTCAGACATCGGACTCGACATGGCGGGGGCTTTTGAGGCGGCAACGAGCATTGGAGAAGCAGATTCAGCAACTCCTTGACCTTCAGGCTTCGGCACTGGTGGCCGGCGGAGCAGGCGGCCTAGATGCGAGTTCAGCAGAGCACGGCGACGGATACAGCGAAGATGGGAGTGTCACGCCCACCGGCACTGTCGAATCGGCAGTGGCTGCCAGTTCTCGGATGCAAAAGAGTCTCTACGTCCCCCCTCGGTCCACGCCAGAAGGAAACGTGATTCCGGTGCGCCAGCCGGCTCGGTCTCGGCTTACGGGCCTGCGGAGAGCGCGTCAGGGGATTAGAGAATCTCTCGCGGATCTAGTCGGACTGAAGCAAGAGGAGGAGGCTTATGTGAACGCAGCCTTGTCTGAGCGAAAGAGGGTTTGCACCAGACTGAACCGCTTAGCCACGAGGAGAAGCGGGATACGCAACGAGCTGACGGCGCTGGAGAGCGACGAAGACGAGCCTCTGGGCAAGGAGCTGCGACAACTCGCCACAGAGCACGACTCGCTCGACGACGAAATCAAGCGGCTAGAAAAACAGCTGGTCGGGATGCGAAACCGGCGTCGTTGGCTCAAAGACAAGATGGACGATGTCAAGAGTAAAAGAGAAGCCGGCCTGAGTGGTTATCATGGCGCTCTCAAGAATGTAGACGCCGAGGTGGATGCGCTTCTGCGACGCCCTCCGGTTTCGCCTCTCGATCAGAGCATTCTCGGAGCCGGCAAAGACGGAGCCGAGGCAAAGTCAAGCGGAGGCCCGGAGTTTCTGCGACTCCTGCCGGAGAGGCGAACAGTCGAAATGGCACAGACATGGTGGGAGACCGAAGTCGGCGTACTCGAGCGGCGCAGAGCCCGTATCACCGAGGAGCAGGAGGCTCTGGAGCAAGGCGGCGCCACCTGGCAGGAAGTCGTGTCACTGGTGACCGAGTACGAGCGCGGTCTGCGTCAGCTCATGAAGCCCTCGTCCAAATCACCGGCTCCGTTGGTGGCCACTGATGGAGAACCGGGGCCGGCTCTGGAAGACGGCATGCGTCGTCAACTGTCGAAAATGGATCAGGTCATGTCAGAGCTGTCACAGCGCATGAGCAGGGCAGAAAGCAAGCACTGGAACCTCCTGATATGCGCCATCGGGGCCGAGCTCGAGGCTTTTAGGGAAGCCCACGGCATGCTCAAGTCCATCGTCAGTGATGCCGACGAGCTCGCGGATGACCATCTTGGTGGAGGCCATTCGGGGCTTGCTAATGACTTGATGAAGCCCAGCAAAGGCAGCTCGGTGAATGACGGGCAGCGCCGCCAGAGTGAAGTACACGATGAGAGCGACAACGAGGTTCCGCCAGACCTACTCGTCTCACGTCTCGACGTAGAGCACGAACGGATCGAGGATCAAGGTGCCGTCGCCCTCGGGAGAAGAGACGATGGAGATGTCATCCCGCCCGGGTTCTTTACTGATCACGATCGTGGTACGAATACAGACACGACGGTGGCCATGATATGATGTGGCAGAACCTCTGAGGCGGAGAAGCGGCTTCAAGGCGGGCAGAGACATGGCGAGCCGTAGTACCTATTCACATGCCTACCTACAACTTGGTTAAGGGTATCCTGTAGGCATATCACATAAAGAGGTGTGTACGCTTGGTCTCTGAGGCTTCCAATTGTCAACCTACGATACAGGGCAGAGTTGGTCAAGTAGACGTTGACGGGCCACATGTGCACTCGTTGGTTCAAGACCTCTCGATCTGAGACGAGTGCCCTCGAAACAAACTCCTAAACTGAACAGGCTCATCGTACTGTCCAAGGAACAGACACACGGCAATGACAATAACCACCAAACGTAAATCACCAGGGCATCACATGAGTAAAAGGACCTAGCAGAAACAAGTCCACCGTCTCCCAAAAGTCGAAACCATGCCAACTCCAGCCCACCAAAGTCTTCCTCCATCACAGGCTCGACAAGAGCCAGGGACAGACGCGAGACCAACGCCAGCTTCGGGAAATCATGTCTCATCGCTTGCGCTCGAAGTAACCGCTGGAGCCGGCAATGGCAACCGACTGATCCATGACCCATTCGCCAACGCCGAGATATTTGTCGAGCCACTTGGAGACTTCTCTGTTTTCGCCGGATACCTTTTCGGTCCTGAAACTGAAGCTAGGCGATGCCCCCGGATAAAGGGCGAGAGTCAGAGATGTGCCAGCCAAGTAGACACAGGTTGTGTGTTGGGCGCACTCACGTCAGTCCGGTCGAACGCTTCATACCAGCGAGAACGGTGGAGACTTGACGAAGAAGATCCTATTAGCAATTCCGCCGGGTAATATACAATTGACGATGAGCAACAACGTACTGAGAACGGCATCGATGGCGTAGTGAGTCAGGCGTCCAACCTTTGACCAGAGCCCCAGCGTCAGCAGGTTGAGGAGCTGCAAGCAACATTTGTTTAGAGAGGCCGCAAATGTCCATTGTTGCGTGACGACGGCTGCTGATGGCGAGGGACAGGGGGGTAGAGGAGGGAGGGAGGGAGGAGGGAGGCCTACCACCATTGTGATCTGTTAGGCGAGGCGGAGGACGGCGAGGGGAGTCGAGAAGATGGCGGAGGCTTCGAGGGATGCGGTTTCGGCGGTTTGCGGTGAAGGATGGAGTTCGAAGAGCGGAGGAGGCGCCAAGGGTCGTTGAGGTCTCGGGTGTGAATCTTGATACGGCGGACGAGCGGGATGGAGTCTGCGACGTGGAGGGACGATTCTGGGGCGGTTGCGATAAGCGATAGGAGTGGAGGCGGACGGTTGGGTCACGGGATTAGCACTCATTGTTACGCCGGGGAATATCCGGTTATAGGAAACTATTTCCACTTTTCCTAGACCACGACTGTCTGGTTGAAGCACAACAACCCATCGTGGGCCGCTTTGCCTGACGACAGACAAGCTTCGAACCGACTTCCGGCTGATGTCTTCCGTCCTGTCCTAGATGGCGATGGCTTCATGTACAAGCGAATTGAGGGCGAGAGAACCACCGCGAAAGGGGAGCCCAGACTCGGGTCCGACCTTTCGAAATGACGATGCAAAAGGATGAAAAGGATGTACACCAAATAACCCAGCCCGTGACTTTGAAAACTCGCTCCAGAAGTCGCTACAATTACCATGTGGCGAGAACGCGGAGCCTGCTTCCGTAACCTCAGAGCTCATCAATTCGACTTGGAGAATGCTTTCTGCAAGGCCCATTTGGACCGGATCTTCTGGTCTGTCGCCTTTGACGGCGAAAGGACGACCGGTCGTCAAAACGAGCCAGCCCGACAAGGCGCACGCGGGAGACCTTTGTACAAGAAGTTGAGCGGATGGGAGTCTCGTGTGAGCCTGGCCCTGACCCGTGACGGGCGAGGAGTTGAGGCAGAGGTGGAACTGGCCGAGGACCTCTGCAAGATAAGCAGGGTTTTGTAGGAATATCCTGTCGCTACTCATCATGAACACATACCTACCAGTTCACCACTCAGGGGTCCGCGCTCCAGCCAGATGAGCCGCCGCAGCACACACTTTCATTTTCCGCACCCTCTGCCAGTCTACCAATACACCCACTAAAAGCCCGTCTAGGACCCAAACGATCCCCCTAAGGCTGGCCGATGCCCAGGTGCTCCGGGTCGGCCTTGACGATCCGCAGCGTGTTGGTGTTGCCCATGCCGCCCTTCCAGCCCTGCACAACCACCACGATATCGCCCACCGTCAGCGTCTTGAGCTCCAGCGCCCGGCCCACGGCCCACTTGATGCGCCGGTCCACGTCCTCCTGCCAGTTGACCTTTTCGAAGTCGGGCTTGGCCTCGGGGAACAGGAAGGGATAGACGCCGCGATACAGGTGGCCGAAGCGAGACGTCGTCGCGTTGCGCGTCACCATGAAGATGGGGCACACCGGCCTGTACTTGGACAGCAGCCTGGCCGAGTCTCCCGACGTCGACAGCACAATGATGCCTCCGGCGCCCAGATCCAGCGACGCGCGCACCGCCGCCATGGCGCACGACTCCACCGTCGACACCGGTCTCTTGACCAGCGTGCACATCTCTTCAAAGTGCGACACGTACGCGATGGTGTTCTCCGCCTTGAGGCAGGCCTTGTGCATCTCCCGCACCGCCTCCATCGGATAGGCGCCCTTGGCCGTCTCGCCCGAAAGCATCACGCAGTCGGCTCCGTCCGTGATGGCGTTTCCGACGTCGCTAATCTCCGCCCGCGTCGGTCGCGGGTTCTTGATCATCGACTCGAGCATCTGCGTCGCGCAGATGACGGGCTTGCCTGCCAGGTTGCACATGGCGATGAGCTTCTTCTGCGCCGCAAACACCTCGGCCGCCGGAATCTCGATGCCGAGGTCTCCGCGCGCAACCATGACGCCGTCCGTCTCCGCCAAGATCTCCTTGAAGTTGTTGAGGCCCTGGCGGTTCTCAATCTTGGCAATGATCTGGATGTCCTTGCCCTCTTCGCCAATGACCTCGCGAATGTCGCGGATATCCTGGGCGCGACGGATGAACGAGGCAAAGATCATGTCCACCTTGTTCTTGGCTCCAAACTTGAGGTCGGCCTTGTCCTTTTCCGAAAGGGCCGGCAGATCGACATCCGTGTCGGGAAGGTTGACGCCCTTTCTGGACGAGATGCAGCCATTGTTCAGGGCCTCGACTTCAATCGTCTGTTTGTCCTTGATGCTGAGCACTTTGAAGGCGAGGACGCCGTCGTCGACATAGATGGTGCGTCCGGGCTTGATGACGTTGGTGATGTTCTTGTAGTCGACATACCTGTGCAGTGTCTTTGTCAACTTTTGCAGTCCCGAAGCCTGAGACAGTAATCCTAGGGACTCACATGTTCTTCGTGTCGCACGCCTTGGCGTACTGATCATCCGTCGTGATATTCAGCTTGGTGCCGGCAGAGATGGGCAGATCGGCATCGTCCTTGGTGTTGCCAGTGCGAATCTCAGGCCCCTTGGTATCGAGGGCAATGGCGACGGGTCGGCCAGGGTGGCCTTCAACAGCCTTGCGAGTGGTGTCGATGACAGACTGGTGGTACTCGTAAGAGCCATGGGAAAAGTTCATGCGGACGACGTTGAGGCCGGCGTCGCGAAGGGCATTGATCTTCTCGACCGAGTTGGTGACAGGCCCGATGGTGCAGATGATGGACGAGCGACGATAGTTACGCTCGGGGTTGTAGGCGGTGTCGAGCGAGGCCAGCCAGCTGATGCGGCCACCGCCGTTAAGATGGTCCTGCTGGGCAGCGGCCATGACGCTAAAAGAGCGGGAGCGGTTGGGATTCTGGGCCATGTTGACGGGAGACGTTAGGAAGCGAGATGTCCTTACTTTAAGGATCAAGAGCTGATAGACAGAGGTGCCTTTGGAAGGGGTTTAAGCTGCGTCAGGGAAATCTTTGATTGGCAAGTGTCAGCTTGAACCATCTTTTTTTTGTTGCGCAGCTGGAAGAAACCCACCGTTTTCCGGAGTATTTCCAAATCTTTTTTCCTTTGGTTTGCTGTTTCCAAACAAGCTCGCGAAGCTGCAGTAAACAGGCAGGGAGATGTTGGTGCTTCGTATAAAATACTGCCAGCTGTTGAGGATCTGATGATGATAAGAGAGGCTGATCAAGAAGCCTTTTCCTGCACAAAAGCAATCGGGCAACAAGATGTTCTGGTGAACCAAGAGCAGGAGGGGAAAATGCAAAGGGAGGAGAAGGAGGAGGAAGAAGAAGAGCAGAGCAACAGATGGACTGTTCTGCTTTTTCTTTGGTGGGGAGAAAAGCTGCCCCTCCCCGCGGCGGGTTTCAGGATATTAGCTTATCCGTGGCCCAATCACCTATCAGGAATCACCCGTCAGGCTATCAGGCTATCACCTATCACTTGGCCACTTAGCTAAGCAGACCCGGTCCCCGTCCCCGCCCGCACCTCAGCCACCCGCCCGCCACACATGCGCACCGCCACGTCCGCCTCCCGGGCCGCTTCCGGCCGATGGCTGACCGTGATGATGGTGAAGGCGGCAAACTCTTCGGCCACGATCCTCCGCATCTCCGCTTCCGTCTTGTCGTCCACGCTGCTGGTCGGCTCATCGAGGAGGATGATACCGCCTTTGCCCTTGGCAGCGGGACTCACGAGGGCTCGCGCTAGGGAGAACAGCTGCCTCTGTCCACCGGAAAGCCCGACGTCGCTGAGTTCGCCGCTCAGTCCGCCTCTCTTGTCGAGCGTCTCCCACAGGCCGACGCGAGCCAGGGCCTGCTTCATTGCCTCCTCGTCGTCGCCTCCTAGTCCGAAAAGGTTCAGGTTCTGACGGACCGTGCCCGGTAGCTCGACGCCGTCTTGGGGAATCACGACGAATCGGGAACGAAGTGCTCGACGGGAGACGTGAGACGTGTCCAATCCGTCCATGATTATGCGCCCGGACTCCATGTCTAGCATACTTAATAGGGTGAGGACGAGAGATGACTTGCCGCTTCCCGTTCTGCCCACGATGGCAATCTTCTGCCCGGCGCCCAGCTTCAGATTGACGTCGCGGATGGCTGGCTGCGACTGAGAGTCGTTGATGCTACCGTTTATGTTACCATAAGCTTGGAACTCATCCTTTTGGTTGAGACTTACTTGTACTTTGCCGTGACGCCCTCCATTGATATAGATCCGCGAGCTGGCCATCCGTCTGGCGCCGTCTCTCTGTCCTCCGTCTCCGAGTCTTCGGCCCTAGTCTCGGCGAGAAAGTCTTTAAGCCTAGCAATGGCACCGAGAGACGTCTCCAGCCCTGTCCACGAGTTGATGAGCTTCGAAAGACTCTGGCTGAACTCGACAACGTTCAGCAAGGCGAGCCCGACGGACCCCTGAGTTGCCGCCCCGGAGAACCCAAGCGCGAAGCCAACCAAGACAATAGCGAGGGCTGCGACGAAAGTGTCGAGTACGACATTGAGCCACCGCTGGATGCAGAACCTAACATGTATCTGGTCAGCCGACCGGACACCTGCCTGACGCTACCCCTAAGGACTCGCAGCTCACATCATGTAGTAGGGCTTCTGCGAGTAGTCGAGCTGCTCGAGCTGCTCTTTTACCATGTCTGCCTCCCAGCCAAAGGCCCGGATAGTGACGATGCCCGCCGCCGTCTCCGTGAACTGTCTGTACAAGGCATTCTTGGCCTCGAGGTCCAAAAGCCGCATCTGACGGGAAGTTCGCAGGTAGTATTTCTGAATTGCATAGATGGCCAAGATGCAAAGCGGTATAACAGTCGCGACATACGTCGCCCCAGAGGCTATTAGCGCTGTTTCCGCAATCACGTTGAACACGTCTGCAAGTCCTCGGTTCAGCCTCTGACTCTCCTTTCCATGGGTTCCAGAGCTCACCAAACGTAGTCGTGAAAGCAGCCATCGGAAGAACTTGATCGACCAATGTCATGTCTTGACTGAAGCTGCCCAAGATATGAGACGAGAGAGGTTGTAAGCCATCTCGTTTGACTCACCGGTTCAAGATTGAACTCAAATCGGTTGTTGTAAAGACCCAGAACGGCGCTCTGAACTCGCTGTAAGCAAACACTCTTGCTCACAGAAAACTGCTCATCTCTTATCAACCTACTTGAAGACGGCGTCGAGGAGGAGCCAATGCAGATGTTGGGCAGATTTCGGAACCAACAAGATCAAAAAGTAACTTGAATCGTCAGTCACCAAAGCTTTCTCAATCTCAATAACGCACAACTCACAAGACGCAGAGTCCCGAAAAAAGGACGGAAAGAACGCCGAATCCCACGTAGCCTCCAAAGTAGGCCGCCGTCCGATCCGTGGCCCCGTTTTCCGTCCAGATCCTAAGCCAAATCTCTATTTGATTCGGTGCGAGTAAGCATCGAGGACGCGAGGGTTCGAGATGCTGGATGAGACATACGAGGTGCTTTGCCGGAGAAGATGTAGATTGCGGCCAACAGCAGCCAGCCAATAAACAGCAAAGATCCAATGGATCTAAAGTAGAAGCCGTACAAGCTCAAATCTCCAGTCTTTCTTGCCAGCGGGTCGGTAGAAACGGTTTGGACTGCTTTCTTGCCCTGTGATGATGGATTACCGACTGCTGAGTCTTTTGAATCAGAAACCTCAGCATTGTCCGAGATGTCATATAGGTCTGTAAGACAAGCCTCTTTGAGTAGAGCCGACTCTTCAGACGCTTCTTTATCCATGAAAGTGCCGTTCTCGTCCAGGACAATAACATTATCCGCCGCCGCCAGATGTTCCACTGCCTACTGTCAATGCCAAATCGATACATTAAGAATTTCAGAAGAGCCTACCAGCGTGAGTAGCCAACAAGACGGTGGTGCCATCCCTTCTCAAGAGGCCTTCAGCACCGAGCAGACGGCCGAACACGTCGAGAGCCGTCTTCCTATCCAGAGAACTAAAGACGTCGTCTAGTAGAATGACCGGAGCCCGTGAGTATACCGCTCTTGCGAGAGCCTGGTATAGTCCATTTGTCAGTAGCCGTTGCAATGCCTTCGCCTCGAGGAAAACAAACCACTCTCTGCTTCTGTCCCCCACTCAACGCGAGACCACCACTTCCAACGAGAGATCGATCTCCGTCCTCGAGATGGGCAAGGTCTTCTTCCAAAGCACAGGCCCATAGGACCTTGCGATACCAAGTCTCATCATAACCATTGTGTCCCAGGATGTTGTCCCGCAATGATCCGAGTCGCAGCCAAGGGACCTGGTCACAGTACGCTACACGGCCACAGACAAGCCGTATCGAGCCGGTCAGTAGTCTCACTTCACCCAGAACTGCCTTGAGAAGCGTCGATTTCCCCGAGCCGACTGGGCCTACAACTACCGTGAGAGTAGACCTTTGTATGGAAAAGTTTATACCCTTGAGGATTGCATCATTACCGCTTTGCAGAGCAACCGAAGCATTGTCAAAACAGATGATTTCGGACTCTCCACAGGGGGTCTTGATCTCGCCTAGGCTCAGCACAGCATCGTCATTTTTTTCTTTCCCTCTACTTGTCGAGTAAACAGCGCATAAAGAGGGTCCATTAGACCTAAAGTCTTTCCTCTCTGTGAGAAGAAGGAAGGCTTGAATTCGCTTAAAGCACGCCAAGCTCGCAACTAGGGTGGGATAGGCCGAGATGAGCCTCATGATTGGCATCGAGACCAGAGCCACAATTGACAGTGAGGTAAAGGCTTCGGCGACAGTCAGTTTCGGACCGCCTTTGGTCCAGAAAACAGCCGCGGAAATGACGAGGATGGGAGTCAACTGATCGGCGAGATTGGCTGTGTGGACGTCAGCAACCCGAGTAAAGAGTGTACTGGTCGAGGCAGCAAGAAGCACCTATCATGTTGATCCACACAGAGAAGAGACGGAAGCTCTTGGACGAATCAAGTTCGAAGACGCGGAGAGACTGGATGAGGCGGGAGATGCGGTCTTCGATGCCCATCATCTTGATGCCTTTGATTTGACCGAGAGCCGACGAGGTTGTCGAGACTCGCTTCTGCACATTGGAATTCCACAACGCTTTAGCCGGACCCATGCCTTGAGCCACTCGAGCAGTTGCTATGCTTGACACTACACACCGTCACCGTCGTCAGGGGTAAAGCCCAGAGCCGCGATGAGAAGCAAGCCAAGACTCACGAACAGCAGGAACCAGAACCAGGAAGCAGGCCGCCCCGACTTGCCGCTGAAGCAGAAAGACGCCGAGACCCAGCTCGATGAAGCTCGCCCACATATCGTGAACGTCCTGAAGTCCGCTGGAGATTCCGTCGATGTCAGTGCTCATCAGGGTCAAAGCAGCAGTATCTTTGGCCGTAGTTGCCTCTAGGTCCACGACTTTGGCAAAGATGAGCGCCACAAGACCGCCTCGCACGGAGGTGATGAGACGGAACGTGTGATGCATGTAGTGACACTTTGAGACCTGCGGATGCTGCGACTAAGTGGATGAAGACGATGAAGCCCCATCGAAAGGTGACATACCGCTACCCCAAGATATACCAAAGCTGCAGCGGCAACGAGGCCCCCAATTACGCCCCGGGAGTCGTCCGAGCGCGGAGCCCCGAGAAATTGGACCACCGTGTTGATCAGAAAGGGCTGAGCAAAGGTAAAGGCTGTGAAGCAGAGCCTAGGGATCACCGCAGCCCAGAAGGTTGCCTTGAACGCAGCAAAAGTGGCATAAGCCAGAGAGTGCTGAGCAGGTTTCTCAACTGGCTCGAACTCAGCAAAATAGACGACGAAGACTGATTGATACTGAAGCCGCTGCCAACCTACTCGATCTCCATTCGTGGTTCAAGCTAGAGACAAGCCGGTGAGAGTCTAGCTTGTGATCGAGGCTGGGCAAATCATCGACTCCAAGGAAGGCAGTGTAGCCCCTGTAAAGCGTCGAATTCAGCCACCAAAAGACGGAGCGATTCCAAAGTCCGCTCGAAGTCTCCTTGGACGTTACGGGTGCAGAGAGCTCCCGCTTAGGGACCTCTTCGAATGCGAGCAGCAGAAGCTTGACAACGAGAGCAGCAACGCTAACGATGGCAAACGCAAACAAACCGCCGCGAAGAAAGAGGGAGCGAATGCTGGCAATGTCAAGCAGAATCGTGACCGACAAGTACAGACTAATCAGTGTGGAGGGCGAGTGAGAGTAGCGATGCTCAGCATAAAGAAGTGATCCCAAGGCCACGACAACGGCGAGCGAGAGGCTGGCAGCGGCCAACGTAGTTCGAGTACGTAAAGACGGTGAGGAGACAATCCATAGCGCCAGTTCAGCCAGTCGAAGACCGAATAGGAGAAGGATACAAATCTATCCAAAAGTCAGCCCGTCGTCGAGAAGCAGACGGAGTCGCCCACCATCTTGAACCAGAGCAAGGCATCGGACCTGAAAGTCGGCTTTCTTCGGGCCAGAGTCGCAATTCGAAGCGGTGAGGCAAGTAACAGCACAGCAGATGGGCCGATGGAGAAGACGACTTGCTCGAACGAGAGGGTGAAGTCGAAGCGGTCCGGCAGCCGTGGGCCGAAGGAGGCGTCTGCTGTCGTGTTCATCGTGTGTGATGTTCATCCGCTCTGCTGGAGATGTGAGAATTTGCTGGGAATCTCTGTCTCGTCGTCATCAGCAAGCTCCAACAAGGTCAGGGTCAGCAATCTGCCCCGATTCGTGCATACATAGTCTACATGTAGGCGGAGGACTTGACGTTCCATTCCCCCTCCCAATCATCAGTCTATCCATTCTAGAGCTGTTTGTCAGCGAGGGCGGGCTTGTCAATGCCTAGGGTAGCCGGCCAGTTTCCCGTCGTGTCCAGCGCATAGATATATCTGGAGATATCCCTGTGGTCACGCCAGTTCTCGCGGCTCTTTTTGGTGCGGTAGTCTTAGTCGTACGAATACAGACAAATGGGTATAATCATACTTCGTATACATACAACTCTACACTGGTAGGACATCAGAACGCATACGAATAAGCAGAGTCTACGAGTAAACCCCCAGTGAAGACCAGGAAGCCAGTTAAGAGCAAGATCAACTGCCTCACAATCACGATAAGACCAAGGCTCATCCATTCGTTCACAATCCACCGCCTGGACCCAGGTAATCTACGTGATTACGTCCCCTCGACGTCAGCCCCAATCTCATCGTCACGGCGAATCCCCTACCGACGTCATCATTCTCAGTCGCCGTTAACAAGGCGAACGGGAAAAGGGAAAAGCAAAGAAAAGAAAAGAAAAGAAAAAGTCGGTCCGCGCCTCACCTCATCAGCGGCCGGCTTGACCAAAACCTCTCCCTCGTCCCTCGTCTCTGTCTCTCAGAGACCTCATTCTTCAGTCTTCCCTTTCACCACTGCGCCCAGTCGTCATCAGGTAGCGCTGCAACGCACAAAGACCCCCATCTCCTCGCAAGCCACAGCCCAACAAAGTGAACAGCAAGCAGGATCAAGCTCGTAACGGCCTCGGTAGAGAAGAAATCCAGTGGCGGAAGAGAACCGTGACTGACACGCATTCGCCTCTGTTCCGCAACGGGCGAGTCGGCAGTAGACATAACCAGGTCTAGAGCCGCGACCACGACCAGTGGGATGCTCACTTGAGGACTCGCCATCAGGGGCCAGCAGGGACGGGCCAGCGTGCCGAGCTTGAGAAGGAAGAAGGCCAGACGGGTGGCGAAGCTGGTAAGAAGCCTCTCGGTGCGCAGCGTGTGAACGATACGATGGGCCGCCATCTGCATCTGATACCGCGCCTCTCCCATGTTGCTCCGGGGCGGAGCCATTAGAAGTGGCGTGGAGACGGAAGCCGATAGGGGTCGGCTGTGACCATCTTCGGCCGCGAGTGGCTGCAGACCGTGACCGCGACGCTGCGAGACGACAGGCTGTGCGACCGACTGCGACGCCGTCTCTCTCTCCAGCGACGGCGCTCTGTCCGTTCCCTCGTCCGGCTCGGACCAAGAATCAGCGAACCGGCTCCAGCCTCTCTCCTTTCTCGCGTCTGCCACCAAGTCAGCAAGAGCCCTGGGGCTCAAGGCGGATGGCGACGGCGGCTCACCACCAGCACCCGGTACAGGCGTCCCGGGAGCCGCAGGAGAATCCAGGTTCTGGACTCGACGAGGACCCGACGCCGAAGTGGGCGACGATCTGTCGACCCTCGGGATGCCGCCAAAGTTGGTCTCGCTCTTCATGGCCGTCAGCACCTCGTTGGCGCTCGGCCGCTCTGCCGGGTTTAGGGCCAGCAGCTTCTTTAGCAGCTGGTACAGGCGCGTCGGCAAGTCGGGCCTCTCCCGTCGCTCGTCCTGGAAGCCCTCCCAGTCGGCAATCTCGGCCCGGAGCTGTTCCATATCCTCGAGCTCTTCCTGGATGGCGTTGGCTCCCTGGTATGGCAGCCTACCGAAGCACATGAAGTAGAGGATCATGCCGAGGGAGAATATGTCCGACTTGGTGGTAAAGTTTCCGTACCGCCCGTCGACGTCCATCTTCAGCACTTCCGGGGCGCAGTACGAGATTGTGCCTGTCGATCCCGTCGACTTCCGAACCGTGTCTTTCGGCTGCACCTCTCCAAAGTCGCTGATGAGGCACCTCAGCTTGCCGCCTTCGCTGTGGAGCAGGCAGTTGCTGGGCTTGAGATCGCGGTGTATGTAGTTGTTGGTGTGTAGGTAGGCGACCCCCAACGTGATATCTCTGAAGAAGGAGTAGATGTCTTCAAACGACAGCTGCAGCTGGCCCTGTGCGAGATCGCGAGGCGGCTCGGCCTGACCCTTGGAACGACGGCGCATCTGGGCCTTGAGCTCCTCCTTGGTGGCCTCACGGGGCGCGCCACCCACGACGTACTGATGAAGGTCGCCCCCGTTACAGTACTGCTGCAGGATAAAGGCACAGGCCACGCTGGGACCAAAGCGGGTGAGCTGGACATTTTCGAGCCACACATGCCGATACGAGACGAGGTTCGGGTGCGATAGAGCGGCGAGGAGCTCGACCTCGATCAACACCTTCTCCAGCCAGCCATGGTCGTCACCGACGGGGACGCGTTTGCAGGCAAAGTGACCCAGCTGGCAACCGTCGATCTCGTGTCGTACGAGCAAGACGACGCCCTTGCCGCCTCTGCCAAGAACCGTCTCTTCGACGAAGAAGGTCTTGAAGTAGTTGGGGCTAAAGGCCTCGGACCGGATCCTGCTGCCCGCGCCCGAGACCGAGTCATCGGCTTCGTCGCCAAAATAGGTGTCAGAGTCGACGGGCTGTGCCTCACTACCGCTGCCGCTGCCACTGCCAGCTAGTGCAGGAAACAGCCTGCGAACAGGGCTGGGCACGCCCTCCTGCGGCATCGTAGCCTCTGTGCCCGCGCGCAGCTTGCGAAAGTAGGTCGGATCGACGTATTCCCCGTCCAAGTCATAGTGCCGGTCTTCGGACGACGAGGCGCGGTCCAGCGGCTGGTGACAGGTCGGGCATTCCCGAGGGTAGATTTCGAGGCGGAGGGAGTCGGGGTTTCGGTAGACGAGCGAGTTTTGGTGGCGGCTGGAGTCAGGAGCAGTCAGTTTCAACGCCTCCCCATCAGTCTGCTGCGAAGCGACGAACAGGACGAGCTCACCGTCCTCGCGAGGATGGTACGGGATCAGCGACATGACGGATCGGCGATCATATCGACCGAGCGTATTCGGGATCGAGAAAAGAGTATTATTTTGGGGGGTGGCGATGGTGATGAAGAACGAGCGTCAGAGCTGATAGGCGGGCAGGCAGGCAGAGGTCGGTAGAAAAGACTGACGGTGAGAAGAGATGCCCTGCTTCAAGAATCAACTTCATGTTGGGGCACGAGGTACCGCCGATAAGCTGCGTTGTACCCCTGCACCACTGCTCCACCCATCGCCCAGCCAGTCCGATCACGGAGGGACCTGCTTCCTAGACACAAGTACCCACGAATCAAACCCCCATCTCGTCCCAGCATCTCACCATCACATATCATCGCCATCGATCTGCTGTCATCCCTCCGGCGTCGCACCAAACCACCATTACCAGGTTTTCATGGCGAATCTAGGCCCTGCTTCGTATTCGTACGAGTATAGACAACGCCACGAGCTACTCAGGGGGAAGAAAGTAGCGTACGAATAGATTCGTCAAGAAGACTCTCACACTATCAGTGTAGTTTCGTGAGTCAAGGCGTTATCATTACTTTCCGGATCAACCTTCGTGGTATGTAAATAGACATTCATCTACTGTACTTCGTATATACACATCCCCTTCCAAATCTCACGAAGCAGGCACCCCAGCCCGACTCACAACCCTCCTACTCGACCTCCTCCCACCAGCAGGCTTAACGGCCTTCCCATCAAACCTGCTCCCCGGGCCGAAATCGGGCGTGCCGCCTAAAGAGCCGAAGACGTCGCCAATGTAATTGGGGGCGGGGATGCCGCGGCTATAGGTGGACTGCCAGTCTGCGAGTATGCCTCTTACGATCTCGATGCCAGCGCGGTAGAGGTTTTCGATTGCGATGGCGAAGCCATTTTGGTCGATGCGGGTTAGGTGATGAAGGTCTGAGATTCCGGGAGGGGGACGGTCAAAGTCGGAGGCTGGCCTTTTGTTAGGAGATGGGATGATTTGTGAAGAGAGTAGAACCGACCCGTTCGCATCACCATGACGCGGGAATAGTCGACAAGGCTATGGACGGCGGCGCGAAGGAGGACTTCGAGAGCTGCATTGTCTTCCTGGGCGGTCATGCAGTAGACGGCCGAGCCGTTTGTCCACAGACGCGTCGTGTCCTCAAAGACTTGGGAGAGGATGGTGCCGGAGTAGTAGACGTCGCTGGTGGTGCAGTCGCACTTTACGACCGAGGGGGGAAGCGTGGCATTGGCGTAGGATGGGTCACGGCGGTAGAGGGCGCGGTATCGGCGGGAAGCGTCGTCGTCGGCGAGGGTGGCGCGGGAGGCAAGGCGGGAGGCTGCGTCTCGTAGGGCGTCATTGAGCTCAAAGACTTCGGTGCCGTAGAGGATGGTGGGATATTCGAGGGGGCGGTTGCGGCCAAAGGACATGTACCCTGTTGAGAAGTTTGCTGGGAGGGAACGAGGATCGATTTCTGTCTGCAGAGCTGGTTGAACGGCGAAGCGGGAGAGGGCGACGCTGCCGAGGGTTGCTTGATGGGGGTTTACGCCTGCGATGCCGGCGAGGAGGAAGTAGGTGCGCTTGAGATTGAGATCTGGAGATAGGACGAGGGCGGTCATGGAGGCGGCGGCGTTGATCTCGCCTTCGCCGAGGGTTGCTTGGCAGATGAGGCCGTCTTGGGTGCAGAGAATTTGGGGGAAGAGCATTGAGAGGCCTGGAGGAGCTATGGCCATGGCGGAGAGGTTGCCAAGGGAGGATTCGTGGAAGCGGGTGTGCCAGGCGTCTGCTTCTGGGGCGAACTGGATGCTTGTTAGAGGGTTAATGAGAGGTGGGTTGGAGAATAGGGGGGGGCTGAGTTGCCATTGAGATGATCATGATTCGAGGTGCTATTGCGCCGCTACATGACGCGCTGTATGCGATGACGATGCGGATATTGGAAAGGAGCGTGAGGGCGAGAAAGAGTCGAGAATAGGGTGCCATGTTTGCAGCTGAATTGACCGTCCGCAACCCTCCCTCTCTCTCTCAGCGCCCCCCGAGTCCTTCGGGCCGCGTCGTTCTTGTACGATCCCGTTGAAGGGGGGGGAAACAAATGATGACGGTTATTCGGTTTTCAAAAGGGGCAAACTTGGTGGCTATATCAGACAGTCGGAAGCGAGCTCTTTGTCCTTTGATGGGCCGACGTTGCGCAGAAGAGGGTTTACGGATACATGCGGCTTCGAAGCATGATGCCGCCCGTTAGCAGCGGCCCGTTGATGCATTTCGGCTGTCAAAGGGCTGAGACATGGTAGAGATTCATGATTAAGGTGTGGACATGGCGTTCATGGCGGCCAGAAGGGGGAGCTGAAGCGACCACCGTCCCAAGGTCCGAGGCAAGGCCATTCTTTCAGTCGGGACGGGAATATGCTGGTCGCCGACGCCCATGCCGTCCCGTCCGACGGGTAAGTTGGCGGCGGCTTCTGGCGCTAATGCCGACGTCCGTTGGGGACGAAGGGATGGAGGGGTGGAAGAGACGACGGCTGCTCGCTTACGGGATGGAATGTGCCCGGTTTCCCCTTTTGTTCAGGTGTAAGCGGTCATGGTGCGTTTGGTGACGGGAGCTGACGATGGCAACTATGGCGTTGTTGGGAAGAGTCTGTGCGACATTGGCGGCGGGAGAAGCGAGGGCGTGGCCGTCAAGGGAGAGACGAGACGAGGTGGTAGATTCGATGGCAGCTTCTCTCGTTGAAGGAGTCGGGTGAGACCCCATGGGGTTGGCTGTGGAGGTGGCGCAGCGTGTCTTTGCATTCGTACATGTCTGTAGGGGAACTTGGTTGGTAGAGACGGATTGGTCAAGGTGCGTTGGACTGCATGACGCGGGAAGTCATCGCGGGAACTTGATGTGGACGGGAGAAGGCTGAAGAGGTGAGGTTTAGGTGAGATGATGAGACGTCGTGATGGCCGTGCTTGGTACAGTGTGAGGGGAGCTATACGGTGAGGCGTTGAGAGATTTCTCCTGACACTGTGACGCAACGGTTCCGTCCGGCGTCTGCTACCTATTGTTAGAGATGCTTGATGCTACTGAACTGCTAGGCTGCCACTTGAACAGACCGGCTTTGTATTTATGAAGTGATGAATGTTTAGCCGGATGGACGGCTCAGACGCGCGGCTGACCGTTGCTCTCTAACGGCGTCACAGTCTTGGATACGAAAGCTAGCACGGTATCTTATCGCCAGCAACAACAACCCACCTAACCTGCACTGCACGACTCCTGATGGGCGATCCATGAATGGGTTATTCGCATCCCACATCCCCCAAGATCCTCCTCTTCCCTACGAGGCTACGACTAACGCGTCTGCCGGCAATAATCACGACTATCCATGCCGTGTCATCGAACCGCGGCATCAGCACCCAATCAGCAGCAGCGGGGGAAAAGAAAGCACCAGCCGAAAAGAAAGAAAAAAAAAGCAAGAAAGCAACTACCACAAACCGCCTTTTGATAAACCGGCGACGCCGACTCCCACGGTGCAGCGTGGCAAAAAGAAAAGACGTCGTCGACGCAGTCAGCCATGGTTCCGTCCAATGGCTGCCGCCTTGCCAAGAAGAGGGCCTCGAGTACGAACGGGCCCAGAGCCGGATGGATGCAGCAGCTGACGGCCGTCCAACAGCAGCCCCGGTTACGCTGCTGTGTGTCTGCCGGTGTCTCTGCGAGTGCGTGTGTGCGGGTACATACGAATATCCGTACCAATACCACCTCCGGAAATACTGCCGCCTGGACTTGGTCTGGTCTGACCGACGGGCCATGATGATGACTCTTCCGCGGGCCATGGCAGCCTCATCACCATCATCACGACATCTTGACCATCTTCCTCCCTCTTCGACAAACCCTTCGGCACACGCTGCTGCTCCTCCACCTTCTTCCGCCGCCACCAACGTGCCGCCTCCCCGTCTCCAGCGGCGTGGGCTGCCATGGATCCCGTATCCGCCCCGTGCCCCTCGGCCTCGGTCCACGCCGGCCAACCTGACCTAGCCGACGACGATCCTCCGCCCAATAACTGCTTCGCCTTCACCCCGACCCAGCTGCACACCCTCGTCACCTTGCGCAGCCTCGCCGCCCTCGATGCCTTTGGCGGTCTGCCCGGCCTGGCTGCCGGTCTCCGCACCGATGTCCTGGCCGGCCTCAACGCCGACGAGTCTGTTCAGCTAGGAACCCTGACCTTTGACGAGGCCGTCGCTGCTGGTCGTGAGGGCCGTGACCCCTCCATCGACAATACCGAGCCGCGCTCCGTTCTCGTCTGGACTGGCTCTTCTCGCTTCGCAGACCGCCGACGTATCTTTGGCACCAACCAGCTGCCGCGTCGCCATCACAAGTCGTTCCTGAAGCTCCTCTGGGTCGCCTTCAACGATAAGCTCCTCATTCTCCTCACCATCACCGCCTCCATCTCCGTCGCCATCGGTATCTATCGCTCTCTCAGCTCACAGTTCGGCACCTCGAGCATCGAATGGGTCGACGGCTGCACCGTCATTGTCGCCATCATCGTCATCATCCTGGCCAGCGCCTTCAATGACTGGCAGCAAAACCACAGGTTCGAGAAGCTCAACGAGCGCAACAACCAGCGCAAAGTCACCGTCGTCCGCTCCGCCAAGCCCCAGCGAATCTGGGCTCACCACCTTCTCGTCGGCGATATCCTCCATATCGAAGCCGGCGATGTTCTCGCCGTCGACGGTGTCCTCGTCCAGGCCGCCGGCCTTCATGTCGATGAGTCGTCCATCTCGGGAGAGTCGGCCCCCGTCCGCAAGACGACACCCGCCGATCACAACGCCTCCCACGCAGGCCTCGCCGACCCCTTTATCCTCAGTGGCGCCATCGTCACCTGTGGCGTCGGCCGCTATCTCGTCACCTCGGTAGGCGCCGCGTCCAGCCACGGACGAACCCTCATGTCCCTGCGCGAGGACGTCGAGGAGACGCCCTTACAGGCCAAACTCGGCCGCCTCGGCAAGCAGCTCATTGGCTTTGGCGCCGTCGTCGGCAGCTTCTTCTTCGTCATCCTCTTCATTCGCTACCTGGTCAACCTCAAGCGGACGGCGGCCGACTCGCCCGCGAAAAAGGCAGAGGCCTTCTTCCAGATCGTCACAATCTCCATCACGCTCGTCATCATCGCCGTCCCCGAGGGCCTGGCGCTCAACGTCACCGTCGCCCTGGCCTTTGCCGCCAAGCGCATGCTCAAGGATAACAACCTCGTGCGCCTCATCCGCTCGTGCGAGATTATGGGAAATGTCACCAGCGTCTGCTCCGATAAGACGGGCACCCTGACCCAGAACAAGATGAAGGTCGTTGTAGGCCGCATCGGCGCCGACAGCAGCTTCGATGACCTCGAGGCCGGCACCGGCGACGGTCGCTCACGTCGGGCCCACACGTCGGCCCGGCTCGCCGCCGCCCTTTCGGAAGAGGTCAAGGATCTGGTCAAGGACAGCATGGCCCTCAACTCGACGGCCTTTGAGAGCGACGACCCGGCCGCCGCCGCCTCGGGCTACCTCGGCTCCAGCACCGAGACGGCCCTACTGGTCTTCTGCCGCGACCGCCTGGGCATGGGTCCGCTACGCGAGGAGAGGGCCAACAGTCCCATCGTCGCCATGCTACCCTTTGAATCCTCCCGCAAGTGGATGGCCGTCCTGGTCAGGCTGCCCGAAGAAGGCCGGTACCGGCTGCTGGTCAAGGGCGCGGCCGAGGTCGTCTTCGAGTTCTGCGCCTACGCCGTCTGCGACGTCACCGACGAGCTGGCCGCTGAGCGGCTGTCGGAAGACGATAGGACCGGCTTCCGCCTTACTATCCAGAGCTACGCCGAGAGGACGCTGCGGCCGGTAGCCATTGCCTACTGCGACTTTGACGCGTCTGAGGTGTTTGAGAGCGACGACGACGATCCGGCCGACGTCAATCTCGAGTGGCTGGCGTCGGGCCTCTTCCTCATCGGCGTCTTCGGCATCCGGGACCCTCTGAGGGATAACGTTGAGGACTCGGTGCGCAAGTGTCAGGCCGCCGGCGTCTTTGTCCGCATGGTGACGGGCGACAACTTCCTCACCGCCACGGCCGTGGCCGCCCAGTCTGGCATCTACACGCCCGGAGGCGTCGCCATGGACGGTCCCACGTTCCGCAGGCTCTCGCCCTCGCAGCTCGACGCCGTGATTCCCCGGCTGCAGGTGCTGGCGCGGTCCAGCCCGGAGGATAAGCTCCTTCTGGTGTCGCACCTCCGGGCCATGAATGAGATTGTGGCCGTGACGGGCGACGGCACCAACGACGCGCTGGCTCTCAAGGCCGCCGATGTCGGTCTCGCCATGGGGATGCAGGGCACCGAGGTGGCCAAGGAGGCGGCTTCCATCATTCTGCTCGACGATAACTTTGCGTCCATCGTCAAGGCGCTGAGCTGGGGGCGGACCGTCAACGACTCGGTGAAGAAGTTTTGTCAGGTGAGTCTGCGCCGACTTGGAGAAGACGGGAGAGAGATGAGAGAAGAGGGTTTGCGCGGATACTGACAGTCCTCAGTTCCAATTCACCATCAACATCTCGGCCAGCATCCTCACCGTCTCCGTCCTCGTCGGCCTACCCATCTTCACCGTGGTGCAGCTGCTCTGGATCAACCTCATCATGGACATCTTTGCCTCCCTCGGCCTGGCCACGGACCTGCCCTCGCCCGAGTGCCTCCATCACAGGCCGGAACCGCGCAACGCGCCCATCATCAGCATCACCATGTGGAAGATGATACTCGGCCAGTCCATCTACCAGCTCGCCGTCGTCTTCACCGTCCACTTTGCCGGATGGGACATTTTTAACCCGGACAGCGAGTTTGAGATTGAGAAGCTGCAGACGCTCGTCTTTAACATCTACGTATGGATGCAGTTCTTCAACCAGCACAACTGTCGGAGGGTCGATAACAAGCTCGACATCTGGTACAAGGTGCTTCGTAATCCGTGGTTCATCAGCGTCCAATTAATCACCCTCGTCGGCCAGTTCGTCATCATCTTCAAGGGGGGCGAGGCCTTTGACACGGTGCCCCTGACGGGAGCTCAGTGGGGATGGAGTCTGCTCTTTGGCATACTCACGCTTCCGCTCGGCGCGCTTCTGCGCCAGGTGCCCGACCGCTACGTGCTGGAGCTGTTCAGGCTGTTTTACGGCGTCTTCATGGCCGTCGTCCGATTGCTGCGCACCGTCAGAGCCTGTCTGTCCAGATCGGGCCGACGACGAAGCAAGCGACATGATGGCATCGAAGAGGGCCGTCCGACCGCCAATGACGACATTGAGGCAGCACCAACACAGGCCGCGGGCGAACTATCTACGGGCCTGGGTCGTTCGTCGGTGGAGAGCCAAAGCCAGGATGAGAGCGGCAAGACGGGCACGTCAGAGAGGGTCGAAGATAGGGTGGACCTACAGGCGCTGATCGATGCCGCCCGAGTCGGCAGGGTCATTGGCCGGGATCGGCTCGAGCTGCACCCGGAGACGCTCAAGGACGACCCGATCCTGGGACGGCGGAGCAACGTGAAGCTGCCGCCGAGTCAGGATCCGGCGTTGCAGATCATCGAGATGAGCGAGAGTGACGAGGCGAGAGGGCGCGAGCAGGCAGCAGCTACGAGTCGGTCTGACGTCGAGCAGCGAGGGCGGCGGCGGTGGTAGCAGCAGCAAGAGAAGGGAGAGAAAGGGCCGAGGGTCCGAGATGGAAGCAACGGTGAGAGAGCATGGCGTTTGGTCCAAGGAAAAGCTGGGATGAGCGAATTCCCTGGCAGCTTGTTTTGTCGAGCATTCATTGCGGTTGTACGGCGACGAGCATGGACGACTGCACGACAAAAGGAGCATGTGATAGAATATCTTTAATGGCAGCATAATGTCTAGTCGCCTGTTGCGCGAGATTTTGACTTCCATGTGAAGAGTCGTTGGGGATAGTTAGCCCTAGATGGGCTTCCTGCTAGCTCGCACACTCCTTCTAGCTACCTCATAGCTAGATGTAGGTTCGCATTAGCTATATTCTTAGCTACAGACGTAGTATTGTTGTTGGGAGATTTACGATGACGCTCTTTTGTTTACTCTGCCACCTTTCATTTCTTGACGCGTGCGCGCCTTGTCTTCATCCTTTAACATCAACGCCCGTGGACGCAATCTCACGATGATTTCGGCATTAGCGAGCTGATAGGTAGGTAGACAATGAAGCTACCTAGCTAATGAGCGAGCCGACGAGTAGCCGACGGGCTCGATGACCAAGCTACTTCGGCATACGGATATTGGCTTTTCTCACAGTTCCACAGTTCCGCTACCCGTTGATGCCCAACCCCCAGCCATTGACAAAAGGGAGAACTCCCTCGAACTCCCGACCTAAGACGGAAGTATCACGGGCTATATCCATGACAGCTTCTTTAGCCCAGTCTTGAGGATTCTCAGCCCTGGAACCCACCTGATCTTGCGGACTACCGAGGCACAAGGCAATACGTGGTCTGGATCCCGGCCATCCGCCAGACGAAGTTTCTGGTCTCAGCCAAGGTGGGCTTCGATGAAAAGGTCTTTGTCAGGGATTTTGCGGAGGCAGAGCTGCATGCTCTCTCATCGGCAGCCAAGAACCTGCGAGCCCTGGGTCGATGAAGACACAACTTGCTCTTCTGTGATAACCAGCGAACAATCACTCTGTTGACAGACACCTCGGCCCGGCTCCGCACATATCTTCGTCACGTCGACATGCATCGGCACTGGCTTCGTCAGGAAGTTCAGGAAGACCGTCTCAAGCTGCGATGGATCGCCTCTGCCGATAACCCAGCAGACGGGATGATCAAGGCCCTCCCCGTCGAAGAACAACGTCTTTTCCTTCAACAGCTCGCGATCTGTCCATGCCCACTTGAGGGGGTGGACAGCGCCCGGATCTGGCCTCCGGCAGACAGATGGCCATTGTCTTTTGCTTTTAATAGCTCCCTTTCAGCAACTAGAAAGGGCATTTGATCCTTTGGCATTAATAACCTGGCAGATCACATCCATCGTCTTACTGCATCTATCGATCCGTCCACTCACATCCTCCACTGCGCTCACGAGTCTGCTCGTGAGTGAGCCCGGGTAGCCACTCGGACCATCCTTTTATCCTGAGCTTCTGATTGGCCCATTCGGCCCAACACACCACCCACCCGCCCCTCTGCACGCACTTTGGTGGGATTCGCGAAGAATCTCACGATCGTGTCCCTCGCGGCCCTTGGTGTTGAGAAAAGAAACGGCTCCCAAAAGGCATACAGATGCCCGATAGACAGGAAAATCACCCCCCTTGCACTCCTCGTCACGCTGAACACGATGGAGTCCTCGAAAATCCCCTCCGGCTACGCCTGGATCACCAAACTTGACGGAAAGCTCACTTACACGGCATGGCTCCGCGACATCAAGGCGCGCCTACCTGAGAAGCACAGGAAGACCGACCATGCGGGCTCAAATCCGAAAGAACGCCTCCGAGTCAATAGCGACTGGGGGTATTTCTTGGAGTGGTCTGAAAGTCTCATCAAGGACGTCGAGAACCGCGAACTCATGTTCGAGCTCAACCTAGAGCGGGCGCATCAACGAGTCGGCCAGTCACCTACCGACTTCCATCTTTACTTGGACTCCATCGAGAAGCAATTCCCGCCGCTCGAGGAAAAACGCCATGCAATGACCTGTTTAGTCAAGCTTCTCCCAGAGCTCCGCCAAAAGATTGTGAATATCACGCCAGAAATCACAAAGCTCAACAGGGACAAGGTTGTTTCTCTTGCCCAGAAGCATTACGACAACGAGCCAGAGCCAGAGCCAGAGCCAGAGCCAGAGCCAGAGATGGCTCCTAGCCCATCTGAGTCTATTCACTCAGACGACTTTGATATTCCAATTCCTACAACTAAAGAAGATGAAGAATACAATATCTATCTAACACTATTTGCGAGACTGGTACACAACGCTCGAACCACCAGCCACCAGGCGGAGCACATGGTCCAACAACAGCTCGCCAAGGAACTGATCGAGAGCGCCGAGCCAAAGCAAGCGTTCCCAAAACTTCCCTATTACAAGGCATTCAAACAGCTCTTCAACATCGAATGGGCCGCTATTGAGACCTTTTCCAATACCGATTTAAGCACCGGTTGCTTTCGCGTTGCCGTCATCGGCTCCGGTCCTTTGCCCTTGACATGGTTAATTCTCTTGGAAAAAAATAAAGATCGAAGGCGAAGGAAGCACATTCTAGCATAGAAGCTCACGCAGTTCTCGCCGCCCCGCGCAAGTTCAAGCAGGACGCTATGAAGATCCTGTACGCAAAGGATCTCATGGACACCGACCCGAACTCGAAAGTAATCAACAGCCGTTAGGTAGCCTTGTTCACCGACGCCTTCACGGGGACCACATCGGCTACGATATCCCTTCGAAGACAGACACGCCTATCTGCCTTGTTAAGCTCATGGCCCGTGCCCGCCGGCATTGGGATTTACAGCTCACCACCCTTCTCATAGACGTTGAGAAGAGCCTGTTCACGCCGGCCTTCCTTGAGGACCTCGCCCTCGAGGGCCTAGTCGTTACCTTCTCGTCGCTAGGCCATCCGCACCAGAACGGTCACGCTGGACGGACCGTGAAAGGTGTGGTCAAGGAACGGCACCTCGTGGATCTCCGACCCCTCAACAGCGTGGCTATCCCAGACGCAAATCCCATGCCTCTGCCGAGCGACATGATACACAAGCTTGCCGGCAAGCGGGTCATTTCCGCCATCGACGCCACCGCGTTCTTCCACCAATTCCTCGTCCATGAGGCCGACAAAGACAAAGTTCACCGTCGTCAGTCGTCGGGGGCTTGAAACCTCCAAGGTTGTCCTCATAGGCTTCCGGAACTCGCCCCTTACAGAGGAAAAGTCCATTTTGACCTCGCCTAGCTCACCGGCTCTAAGGACTCTCTTCGTGGAGCCTACGGATTAGGCCTCGATCAAGACGTCTTAAGTCTTTTTAAAGAGGAATGAACCTGCTCTCGTTCGTGAGAAGCTCTAGCCCGCTGTTAAGCAAGAAGGGCACACAAAGGCAGAAGAGGCTAAGGCTCTTCTTCGTCTCTTTGTTGCGGATGGTCCATTGACCCAAATAAAGCACATTGATGACCCCTGCCAGATATGGAAAAAACTCAAGGAGTTATACAACCCTTTCTCCTTTACCTCGAATTTCCACTTCATAGGAACCTCTTCTCTACAGACTACAAAGAAGGGAAGATGGAAGTCTATCTCAACAAGCTCAAGTCGAACTACAAAGAAGCAGTGGTACAGTGGAGGGAGAAGGAAGGGCTCTATCTCAGCCACGAGACAGCCGAAGAGACCTACAAGCGCGTCTTTGGCCCTAGGGCTATGTGGGAGATGGACCTAACTGGCGATGCACCCAAGCGCAACCCAGAAGAAGAAGCGGCTTGGAGAGAGGCCAAGAAGAAAGCAGGCAAGGGAGGGATACCCTCACAACACTACGCGATGCCATCGTCGCCGGGCTCGAGTTGCGCGTTGATTCTCAACGACGAGGACAGAGCCAACTTGGAGGCTAGCGAGAAGGTCAGGATGGCCGCCAAAGCAGCAGAAAGGGCCCGTGATGGCTTCAACTTCAACGAGCCTATTGATCCAGCTCTGCGAAGCTCGCCTCCGCCAGCCCCCAGCTCTCCATGGAGGCATCCGTTGTATCCTCCGCCCTCGCCGCTTCTCGTCGCCAACGCCAACAACGCAGCAGACAACGCAGCTGACGGAACCGACGGAGCCCTCACAACAGCCCTCCCGCGAGCCCACGCAGCCGACGAAATACTCACATTCAACGGGCTACGAGACAACTATTCGGGCTTTATAACGGGACGGGCTAGAGAGAGCCTCTAGCCTAGCTAGAAGCATCTACTCAGATGATTCCGATATCCCTATCGATACAACTGTTACACAAATAGCCTTCGCAGAGTTCCTCCAACAAGAAAGCGCCGAGGAAATCAACCGGTCGACTGTCACTCCGGTACAATAGGTCTACGCCTACAAGAACCCAAGCACGTGGACATTCACAGCCACTGGCTTCGTCAGCTGTTCGTTGAATGGATCAAGACCTCGGAAATGGCTACTGATGGGCTCACAAAGGCTCTTCAAGGAGATGCTCATACGCCTTTCAAGACCATCTAGCACTTGAAGGATTAATACACATTTGCCCCGGTGGCAAAGCGACATCAGAGAGAAGTAGAGAACCTATTAATTGATATTGCAACTCATCATCTCAACGTTCCCTCCCTCCAGCCGCCCCCCAAGCAGTTGCGAAAGAGCCCCCCCCCTCGCAACCAAGCCATCAAACGAACCCTCCTCAACAACAAACCCACGACCGAGAACAACGACGCGATCCGCAGCACGCATCATCTCGGGACAGTGCGTAGCGACGACAATGGCACCCCCCTCGCGAGCAGCATCCCTCAAGGCCCGACGAACAGCGCGCGCGGAGTAGGCGTCCAGCGCACTCGTAGGCTCATCCGCGACGAGCAATCGCGGACGACGAACAAGGGCACGCGCGATAGCCAGTCGCTGAGCCTGTCCTCCCGAGAGGGTCTGTCCCCCGTCGCCAACGGGCGTGGCGTATCCTCGGGGCAGGGAGGCGATGAAGGCGTGTAAGGCGACGGCGCGGGAAGAGGCTTCGAGAGCGGCGGCGGCTGAGGATGACGAAGGTTGTGGTGAGATGCCGTAGAGGATGTTTTGGGCGATGGTAGTTGGGAAGATGGGGGGGGATTGCGGGATGAGGGCTGTTGAGGTTGACGGGGGGGACTGATCGTTGGGATAGAGACCTAGGAGGAGGGAGAGGAGTGTCGATTTGCCGCTTCCAGAGGGGCCGGCTATGGCGGTGATTTGGCTGGGGTAGATGGTGAGGGAGAGGTTGTTGAGAGTTGGTGAGATGGAGGTTGGGTGGAAGAAGGTGAGGTTGTTGATTCGAAGGGGGAGGTTGACGGCTTGTTTCCTGTGCTGTCTTCCACGGCCTCCCTTTGGAGGAGTGGGAAGAGAAGCCAAGTCGAGAAGAGGACCTGCAGCGGCTTGAGCGAGAGCCAACTGTGGAAGACCGTCGAGCATCTCGGTTGAAGTGCCGATGCCGAAGAGGAGGAGAGTGATGACGCGTAGGACCGAGGTTGCGTCGACGGCGGGAGGAGATGTCGTCAGACGACGAGTGCCGTAGTAGAAGATGAGGGCAGAGACGGCGTAGGACATGGATTGATAGAGACCGAAGAGGTAACACGTTCGCCTTGCGCGGGCTATACCGAGAGAAAGAGCCTTATCAGCCGCTCTGGCGTGTCGAGCTGCTTGTCTAGACGAGAGGCCGAGAGCGCGGACGAAGCGGATGGATAGCAGGGATTCAGTAGCCACAGCCGAGGTATCGTCTGCTGCCTGACCGCAGAGGGCCTCAGCCGCCGAGCCGACAGCAGCGTAGGCGCGAACGGAGAGGGCGATGACGGGTATGGGAGAGAGGGCGACCATGGTCAGACGCCAATCTGTTGCGAGGGCCGCTGAGATGGAGAGGCTCATGATTGTGACGACGAAGACGACGATGGGGATGAAGCGGCCTACTACCGCGCGCATTTCCTCGCCGTTGCGGTCCAGACACTCTGCCAGTCTAGCCGGAGCGTTGTGAGCTCTGAGATGCCAAGGCTTCGTCTGCTGGAGGATAGAGGCCATGGCTTTTGAGCGGACGCCGTCGATCCAGGATTGGGCGACGGCTTCGACGAGGTAGCGGCCTATTCCGGTGGCGAGGCCATCTATAACGGCCATGGCGGCGAGGACGAGGGCCCATTTCCTTGCTTCCGAGGTGGTCTCTTCGGGGGAGGAGGGAGACCACATGACGGACATGAGCTGGGAGAGACAGAGGGCAAAGGCTGGTGTTGCGGCGGCGCCGACGAGGCAGATTGTCAGTCCGACGATGAGTTTGGTCTTGTCGGTTTGGGCGAGGGATGGCCAGAGGGTGCGGAGGATGGAGACGAGGGAGGAGTGATGTGATGTTGGCTGGTTGATCTGAGTATTGTCTTGATATTGATAAGTCTTTTCTTCGTCTTTGTTTGCTGCTGCTGCTTCTTCTGCTTCTCTTCCTGGTGTTTTCTGTCGGAGACGAGAAATGCCTTCTCGCCGCTCAGCAGCTCCAAAGACGAAAGCCGGCGTTCCGTCTTCCGTGTCGTACGTCGGCAGTCTGAGCGGCGGCAGCGACATTCTGTGTCCCGTCCGGAGGCGAGGCGAGAGGAGGGAGGTCCGGCGTGGGTCCGGGATCGGGTCCGAAGGGGTGGGGCCGATATCGTCGTCTTCCGGGCCGGGGATCCGTGACTCGTTGCTCTTGTTGGTCTTGTGATTCGTCTTGGTAGGCCAGCCCAGATAATCACCCATGTCGCGCTTGAACCCCTGACGAGCGACCATGGCATCATCCATGACGTACACATAGTCATCGTCCCCGATACACGACACGTCATGCGTGATGATGACCGTCGTCTTGTCCCTCCTCCACTCGCGAACGGCGTCCATGACCAAGTTCCGACTCACCTGGTCAAGCTCGCTCGTCACCTCGTCCAGCACCAGCACCGTCGGATCCTTGAGATACGCCCGCGCCAGAGCAACCCTCTGCTTCTGCCCGCCGCTGAGAGCCACAGCCCCCGGGCCGACTTCAGTCTCGAGGCCTCGCGGAAGACTGGCGATGGTCGACTGCAGCAGCGCCGATTGACACGCGGCCACGACTTGTTCATCTGGGGCCGAGTCTGGGTTCGCGTGCCCGAGAGCCACGTTGTTGTAGAGCGAGTCACGGAAGAGGATGCTCTCCTGCTGGATGAGAGTCACGTTGTCACGCATCCAACCGGCCTCGAGCCGTTCCAGTGGCTGTCCGTCGATCGAGATGCTGCCGCTCAGGGGTTGGTACAGGTTGGCCAGCAGGCTTCCAACCGTGCTCTTCCCGCAGCCACTTGGGCCGACGACAAAGGTGGTCTGGCCCGCGGAAAAGACGAACGAGGCCTGCTTGAGCACCCTCTTGGCCGGGTTCGAAGGATACGCGAAGCTGACCTAGCCACCCACGTCTTGTCAGCTTGATATCGACATCAACGGGGAAAGGAAAAAGGGTACACGTACGTCTGAAAACTGCACGTCTCCCACGCAATGCCCGAGCCGGATCCGACCTCCGTCTGCCTCGTCATCCTCGTCGACCTCGTCATCCGTCATCCGCGCCAGGAAGCTGCCCGCTGCCACGCCCTTGGACAGGATGAGCCAGTTGGAAGACAGGGCCTCGGCAGCCTGGAAAGCAGCCAGAGTCGAGTAAAAAGTCGTCACCACATTTCCCGGAGCCAGTCCGTTGCGAACCAGCGAAACTCCGTACCAGAAGCCCATGACGAACAGCGAGACGACCCAAAAGGCAACGTATCCCATCTGCACCGAGTTGCACCGCGCCTGAATCAGGAAGTGAACTCGAGCCAGGCCGAGGGCGTCGCGATACTGGCTCAACTCCCTTTCGGATCCGTTAAAGACTTTGACGACGTCGATGGCTGCCAGCGACGCTCTGGCCAGCTTGGCTGCCCTCTCGAGCCGTGCCTTTTGGCTCTGGATGGCCGGATCCAGTCGTCGGGTGGCAAAGGAAAGGATGGCGACTGAGAATGGTATAGTAGCGAGCAGAACCAGCGTCAGCTTCCACGAGTGATACATGGCCACTGCGAGCGAGGCAAAGGCCGCCAGCGAGTCGCAGATGAGAAAACCGAGGACCTGCCCCGTAGCCGATTGAAGCTCTCGCGTCTGGCTGTCATGAGTGTCAGCAAGGACTGAATCAAAATCATTCAGAGAAGAGGGGAGAGAGCACATACGTTTGGATCCTGCTCAACAGGCCCGGCATGCCCTGCTCCAACCTGTCGAACCAGACCATATCCTTGACCAGCAAGCTCCCAAAGACGCGTCGACGAGCACCATGAGCCTGCATCTCGCCAAAGGCAACCCACAGCCCGAGAAGAGCCGTGTTGGCAAGCCAGTTGGCGAATCCCAGCCCAACCAGCACCAGACACCATCGCGACACAGCCTCGAGTGCCTCATGCCCGGACCAAGCTCCGCTTCCGAGCCCGGCGACGACGTCAAAGATGCGGCCGATTATCGCGGCCAGCGCCGTCTGGATCCCGGCCACGGCCATGGATGCCAAGAGAGCTCCGGCGAGAACATGGTAGTGGCTTCGCTTGGTGAAGGCGAAGAGCCTGCCCCACGAAGCTCTGGACTTTTGGGGAAGCGGAGGGAGCGGTTTCGAAAGCACCGACGAGGTATCGGTGTAAAGAGATTCCGAGTCCTCGTGCTTCACCTCGGTCAACATGTTGTCGTCACGACTTTGCTTCAAAGACGGACGAGGCGATCAAGGATGCAGACGAATGCCATGGGCAAGAGATACGAAACGAAAGAAAATCAGAACAGAGAGGAAGACGAAGAAGAAAAGGAAAAGAAAACTCTCACCGAGCGCCATCGAGAACAGCCCATCACTCGCAGCCTATTGGTGCTCGCACAAGGCGCGAACAATGCCTCGGAAGCCTCCCGTTCAAGATATTGTTCGCCAGCTGCGCATGTGCTTGTGCATCATCCTTTCTTTCGGTCCCCGCAATTTCTGCCACCGAATCAAGGTCAGGGCCCTCAGGGGCAAGGAATCGGATGAATGGCTTGTTCTCATGGGGTAATTGTGCTGGAGTCCAGCAGTCTTTGAGGCAAGCAACTGGTGAGCCATCGGCTAAATCTCTCTCTCTCGGCGGAAGCCATCTCGCCGGTGACGGTGACATGTCGTACACTCAAACAAAGGCCTGAACCAAGTTTCAAGTCAGTTGGTTGTCGCCCGTTAAACCTGGCAGCTTTGTTCTTTCGACTACAACGACCTACCCTGTAGACTCAAAATAACCACCGCAGCCCACAGTTCGCTTCTCAAAGACATGACACTGCTTAGAGTGCACTGTTAGTCGACATGGCAAAAGTGCACGACGCTTCCTCTATCCGCTCTCACTCTCACTCCCACCCTCACTCACTCACTCACCCTCTCATCCAATCTTCACGAGTCTCAGTTCCACAAACCAAATCCGTCCATACCGTGCAGCCGTACAGTGCTATCCACTCCGGATACGGCGGGGTCGTCAAATCTGCTGCCCCTCCCTCAGCCTCATCGACTTCATCAATCCCCTCCTCCTCCTCCTCGTCCTTTTCCCATTTCCTCTTCCACCTCCCTATCTCTCATCCTCATCTCTCACAAATCAGAACCTCTTACAAAATTCATCAAAACTACTTCAAATGGACCCCCTCGCAAAGCTCTCCGGCGCCGCCCCGCCACCCGGCTTCAACGCCGAACAAGCTGTCAACATGGAAGAAGTGCGCAACTCACCTCCCCATCTCCCTGTTCGAGCTCAGCTGACACGCCCCCCCCCCCCCAAAGATGGAACAGCAATTCGCCGTCAAGGCCGTCCAGCAAATGCAAACCTACTGGTCCCTCCTCGAGACCGTCAAGGGCTCCACCCTGCGTCTCACAAAGATGGACGACGACATCTACGCTCACCTCACCGAAGCCTTTCCCGATTTCGACCCCGCCGCCACCATCAACGAGGACGAAATGAAGAGCAAGGCGGGAAAGGAGCGCTGGAGGGCCTTTATGATGGCATACGAAAAGAAGATTGACGACTACAACTTTGGAACCATGGTTCGAGACAGCCCCAGGGCAGAGTACGAGGAAAAGACGACCATCTTTGGTATTAATGCGCCATCCACTGTCCCCCCGTGTCCTATACTGACAGCCTCCCGCAGTCCCGAGAATGCAATTCTACGCCATCGAGATCGCCCGGTAGTCCAACTCCTTACCCGCAAGAGACTTCGCTGACGGCCAACCGCAGGAACAAAAAAGGCCTCAACGACTGGATTCATGAACAAGCCCAGGCCCAAAAGTCGAAATAGTCGTCGACGGAGCAAGCCCCTCTGGTCATGGACGCAGCGACTGTCACCGCGTGTTAGACTTGGACGGTAAATCATGACGGGACATGCAACTTACCCTGGCAAACTTGCTGCTGGCCCGCATCCGCTCCCCGAAAAACACAAAGACCCAGGGGGTAACGGACAGAAGCGCGGCGATGCTCCCCAAAACGGCCCCCACGCCCAGACGGCCCAGGTTGGACAGCATGGCCGCCGTCAGGAGCTGGAAGCTTCCACCAGTCATGTTGCGGCAAAAGTTCTGCGACGCCAGAGTAGATGACGCGTACGTACCGTAGGCGTCGGCCAGGTAGTTTAGACTGGCCAGGTAGATGGAGAAGATACCCCAAGTCGCGATACCCATCCCGAGAGCCTCTGCGTATTTCTCCGTGAACCGCGGCAGCACGAGGGCGACGGCGAGACCAAGCGGCAAGAGGAGGGCCGAGAGGCACGTCATGTACAGCCTCGCCTCGGGCGCCTCGACGGGGAAGCGCCTCCTCATAAAGGCCCAGAAGCGAGAGTCGACAAAGAGGAAGCTCTCGTTTTCGTGCTCCCTCCACTGCGGATGCCTCAGCAGCCGCTGCTGAACGATGCTGGCGGCGGTGCCGAAGGCCGACGCCGTGATCATGGCCCCGTACACGCGTATCGACCTCTCCGGCTCCGCCTTGTGAAGCAGCGGCAGGATGGAAAAGGAAAGGTAGAGGACGCCCCAGGCGAAGGCCGTCCAGAGCGAGAAGAAGAAGACGATGGGTTCGGTGAAGAGCAGGTACAAGGGGCGAAAAATCGAGGTGGCGATGATGCGGCCTGACGATAGGCGCTCCTTGTCGTCTCGGACAAGCCATCGGATTCGTCGGTAGGTTCCGAGCGTTGACTCTGCCGATGCTGAAGAGTTGCCCGTCCGTTTCGTTGCAGATTTGGACGACGAAGGCGACGACTGGTGGTAGCTCATCTTGTCCGTCATCCATAGCCCGTACGAGCCTCGCGTCTCGAGCTCCTCGTACCACTTATTCAGGAGGCGCGCCCTCTTGGTCAGCACCACCGATTCGCGACTCTCCCTGATGACGACGAAGAAGGCGGTCAAGACGGCGGCGTCGGCCATAGCCTGATGCCAAAAGGTCCATCTCCAGAGCAGCCAGTGATCCTCAATGGCGCCCACCAAGACGGTGGCCACGAGCGGGCCCGCGGCATAGCCGGCAATGAGGAAGCCGCTGAAGATGGCCATGGGCGTGTTCCTATCTTGCTTGTCCCAGAGATCGACGACGACGCCGCTGGCGATGATGCTGAAGACGGAGGCGCCGACGCCGACTAGGAAGCGCATTGTTAGCAGGACGGCTGGGTGCTCGGCGACGGAGCAGATGATCTGGGAGACGAGCAGGTTGACAGCCGCGGCGGCGAAGACGGGGAGACGGCCCCAGATCTCTGACACGGGGGCCAGGAACATGGGACCCAGGCCCAAGCCGAGGCAGAAGGTTACCATGCCGATGAGCATCACCGTGTTGGTCGTCGCCAGCTTCTCGGCTGCCAGAGCGGCTGCTGGTGAGTAGGCGCCAGCCGAGTAGGCGGATATGAAGACGGCTAAGCAGGCTACGGCCAACACGCCGTATTTCCGCGCCGGGCTCCAGCTGAGCGGTCTCCTGAGCCTTTGCAGGTTGGGGATTGGAGGGAGACTCTCGTCCGAGAGGTCGGGAAGGGGGAGGGGCGTGTCGAAAGTGAGGTAGAGATATGAGATGGTACTCGTCGCATCGACAATCGCCGTCTTGTCCGAAGTCGAGTCGTCTTGATGACGGACCTCGATCGTCGCTGTTGGTTGCTTGTATGGCATCATCGACTTGTGACTTGTGTACCCATGCGAGAGAAAGCACCAGATGGCTCATCTCGCAAATCCAGTCCCCCTCCAGAAACTTATAGATAATCATGGCGAGAGCCCCAAGCTGTCGGAGTAAAACCCCGGACCCTTAATTCGTCGGGATCAGGAGGTGGAGAAGCCAGAAGCGATTATCCGATCCAGAGAGTCAAGGGCTATCGACGTGGCACAGGGCGTATAAAGCCTGACAGGCCGCCTCTTGTTTCGTGCCAGAGGCCTTCTGATTTCTCCACGGCCGGCCTGATTCGGACTGGCCATCACATCCTCGTCACCAACAGCCCGTGGAAGTTCCCGTGGAAGCAATAAGGAACAGGGATGCCCAGTTTTCGCCGTGGCGATAGACGTATGGCTCTACGTAGACTTGACCCGTTCGGTCGACGTATGGCCGGATTCTGCAGCAATCGTCACTGGGTGGCGTCGGGCGCTTGCTCCGCCGCCATCTCGAAAACGGCCGATACATGTGCTGTTGGCTGCCCAGCGGAGCTATGACGCAGGGGGTTGTGTGGCAGTTCGCGTGGGCCCATCGGCATGTCTTCCATCTCGTTGGGTTGCGGCTCTGTTGCAGGTTCCAGCCGTGTGGCGCTCTGATGGCTTCTGCAGCGCCGTCTCTTGGCCAAGAGGCCGATGAGGAGGCCTGCGATGAGCACGACGGCGACGGTGCCGATGGCGATGGCGGCCACAAGTCCCGGACCGACGGAGCTCGTCGATGCCACTGCTGATTCGACGGCTGGACTGGAAGAACGAGTAGCGGCAGAATTGGTAGAGGCAGTGGAAGCCGACTCGGAGAGAGTCACCGTCTCGCCGGGCAGACTCCAGTCAGAGGCCCGGGAAGACGTATCCGCTGCTCTCTTCAAATCCACGTCTCGCCAGCGGATCTCAAAGGCAGGGGCAGACAGAAGGGTGCCGGCAAAGTCAGAAACGGCGAAGCGTTGGTCCTTGCCATCGGCATTGCATTTGTAGGCCCTGCAGCCGCATCGTCAGCGGCGACGGAAGCCCCCGCCGAGATAGGGGTCGGTCTCACCTGGGCACACATCTGACAGCCGTCTCCGTGCCAGCCGTTTGAGTGCAGAGGGGCCTGTAGCCCGTGAAGCAGACGCCGGGCGAGTAGAAGCCGCCCTGCGTCCAAAAGTCGACGCCGCCAGGGATGAGGCAGCGTTCAAAGTCAGTCGGCAGCACGGGGGCTGAGCAGGGCATCGCAGACTTGGTCATGGGCATTGACGGAATGGTTCCGTCGACGAGGACGCTCGCAGCCATCCTGTGGCTGAAAGGGAGAGAGTCTTTTGACCAAAATAATGGAGTAAAAGGGGGTTATCTTGCATGGTGAGATGAGGTCGGGAGAGACGGAAAGGAGACCCTAAAAGCCCCGAGTCTGCAAAAGGATTTTCTCGCTTGCTTGCTTGCCTCCATTGACTGGTCAGAACTGGCAAACAAGAAGCCGTCCGTCGCACAGCCGTGACGCGCCCTTCCGTCGTTCACGCTCCTCTTCAGTGACCCCCTGACGGGACGGAAGCGAGTGGCATTTCCCAACACGACGCCATCCCGTGATTCAACGGCGCGGGTCAGGGCCAGACAAGACTTGTTGTTCAGCTTGCGGAGAATAAAATAAATGTCTTGGCTGTTGGTGAAGTAACGGCTCCATTAGTCGACGTCTTCCATCTGCGTCGCAACCTCTGGTCCTCGCCCTGGAACAGTCTCGTTGCCTTGTTCGCCCGAGGTGTCACGTTGCTTTAGTGTACCGTCATCGTTGACGTCCGTCTTGAGGTGAAGGGTGAAGAGAATGACGAGATAGGCGTCGCCGGTGCTCTTGTTCCTCAGAACATATCTAAGTCGATGTGAGCGCCTGCAAATGGGCGAGCCCGCATGTTTAGTCTTTTCTTCCCCTTTCCCCTTTTCCTCTTGTCTTTCCGTGCGCTGTCATGCATAAGGGCCCCTGCAGAAAAGAACAAGACTCACCTGAGGCCCTGGCCGTCCCAGTACTTGATGATGGGTAACTGGAAGCCCGGCAGTCGGAGAGAGAGGTTCTCGAAATCGAGATAGGGGTTGAAGAAATCGAGACCATACGTTTGGCCGTAGCGAAACAGCCAACCGGACTTGGCTTCCTCGCGCAGCGCCCACTTCATGCGGGTTTTGCTGGTGTCTGGCACGCCGAGCTCGGCGCGCATCGCCAGTCCTTGATCGTCTCCGCCCTCCTCGAACCACAGGCCGCCCTTGGCCTCGTCATACTCTCCGGGCCCCACGTACAGGTGATTGAAGGAGCTCAGAGCCGGGCCGAAGAGGTAGGGCTGGTCGGCGTAGGGGTCACCATCGAGGCCCGGGTCCACCCACCACTTGACGAAGCTGAGGGCGGCGCTGAAGCCGGGAGGCAGCCTGTCGCGTATGGGGCGGTCAAAGTCGTTGCCAAACTGCAAGTCCAAGCCGCTTATGCCCTGGTCTGAACAATTCTGAGGCTCGAGTGGGGTAAAGCGAAAGGCAATGCTGTACTGATCGTTATTGGCATCATGTGGACTGGCGGAAAAGTAGGCCGAAGTCTCGGGTGATGCACGGGGCAGGCCGTGGTAGTTGCGGATCCGGACGCTGAGCTCGATATCGGCGAGGGTGCTATGGATTCGCACGGGCTCCGTTCGGTTGACGGGCACCTCCACATGAGATGTTTCGTCGTAGCTGGAGCCCGCCGTGACGCGGAGCACGTATTGGTCTGCCATCGGGCAGGATGCTGGGAGCGGAAGCTGGCCGAGGCAGCCGTCTGATGGAAGCGTCCGAATGATCAAGACTGGAGCGAGTGGTGAAGCAGTCGACAGAGGCAAAGTATCATATAACGCTCTCTTGTATCAGGCGGTTTAGGTCCAAGTCTGTAGCCTCGGTCAAGAAAGATTCGTTGTGGCACTTCCCGAGCTGACTCCTCCTGCAGACAGTGAGAGATTACGAAGGTTAGTCCGATTACTTCATAACGCCTTAGGTTACTAAGCTACCCCATCACAGTGCGTATAATTTTTTTACGACACTTCACGTAGTACTCGACTCTACGGTCTACCGAATGATGAATCGTTTAATGTTCCGTAGACTCGTAGTAATAACGCGGGTAGCTTAAGAAGAAGATAAGGAAGAAGACGAAGACGAAGACGGAGAGGGAGAGGGAGAAGAAGACGAACAAGACGAATAAGACGAATAAGACGAATAAGACGAATAAGACGAACAAGACGAACAAGACGAACAAGACGAACAAGACGAATAAGACGACAAAGAAGAAGATAGAGAAGGAGAGACGTAGACGGAGGAGTAGAATACGACGAAGAAGAAGACGATAGAGACGAAGAAGACGAAGAAGTCTAAATAGAGTGAATTTACTCGACTACGTACTAGGGTTAGGGTTATACGGTAAGAGGAGTACATAGCGACTTAAGGCGTTATGATTACTTTCCGGACCGACCTTCGTAGTAATGGTTAACTTAGAGATAACATAGAGTTAAATAAAGTAGTAAATTTTAAATTAAATAGTAAAAAAACCGATATGATTAGGTATCTAACAGGTATAGGTTTAAAGGATATAGGGCCTATAAGTATATTAGATTTTCATAAGATGGAAATAAATTAAGATACACCTTATTTACATAATGAAAAAATAGCTAAGTTTATTAAAAGTCTTTTCTTATTTAGTGCTAAGGGGTTAGAAAATGAGGGAAGTGGTATGGAACTAATAGATATATTGTATAAATTAAATGAAGGTGTTTTACTAGGAAATGATATAAGAGGGAAGTATGAAGGTTTAAATTATTATAAATATCTAATAGGTAACAATATAAAAATACAAAATATGTTTAATATATTAAAAAGGTTTGTGTTTTTTACTTATGATTTAGAAGATCTGAAAAATCAAATAGAAAAGTTAGGAATTAAAAATGTTAGTGAAGGATCTCAGAAATATAGAGGTAATATATCAATGATCTTTTGAAGTCAGAATTCTCTTGCAGTTGCAAAATGAGGTATTTTCTACCATCTTGCCGCTCGTGCTACCTTGGTATCAGGATCAGTCTTGGTGGTTGAGCCCCACGTGTAAAGTCACGGGATCGTTATCGGGTGGGTGGCGTCGGCCCATCAACAGGAAGTGACAACGACCCATCCTATCAACTGTCAGACTCGCATAACGATGACGATTCCCCCAGGCTGCAGCAAGTCTGCCGCGAGCTCTCCTCGCCAGTACGAGTCCGCCCATCCGCACCGCATCTGAAAATTGGGGTGCGTTCTTGTTCTGTGGCAGTCACCGCGTGGATACTGGGCTGAAACAGTGCAGCACGGACTCGACCTCTTCACTTCCCATGACCGCTTGCCTTGACTTGGTAATCATACTTGGCAGCGACTCAGACCTCAGCCATCCTTTCTCCTCTCAGGAAAGCCTATATCCAGCCTGTTTCTCATGCCATAAGTTGGCCAAGGGCTTGAAAAGACATCTTCCATACTTCGGGTCTCACGGTTTCGACGACAGCAGATAAATCAGGTACGCGCAGGGTCACCACTCACCAGGCGTTTGGCAAGTTTCACCTTGTCATGGCGAATGTTCCCTACTCACCTCCTTACCGGTCCTAACAGAGCACCGATCATCCAGACTTGCGTCATCTCCAAGCCCATGTGTGCGCCTCTATAGGGTAGCCCGGGTGCCATCAGGCACGTCTGCGAGCAGCTGGAGAACCGCCACTTTCCAACCTCCCCCTCCCTCTCTGGGCACAAACCTCTGCATCGTCAAACTTTCATCAAGCAAGACAAACTGGCCGTCAGAGTGTCGTCTGGTGGCGTCTGAAGGAGGCCATCTCGGACCATCATGCCTACCTCTACTGGGCCCTGGTCTGCTGTTGGCTTCCATGCCGGTCGAGGTAAGGCAGCTCATTTCCTCGCAGCTATCCTCAAGAGCGAGCTGATGGAACCCACATAGGCGATGAGTATCTCCATCCGCCACGCCCAGCCCCCTTGCTGGCCCTCTCATCCGAGCTCCTCGACATCATCTTTTCGCACCTCGACGCTGTCGACCTCGCCTCTCTCGCGGCCACGAACCGCAAGCTGCGCAGTCATGCCACCTCGGAATACCACTGGCAACGCTGTGTTCAGGAAAATGTGCCCGGCCAGAAGGTGACAAAGACGGGTCTCTGCGCTAGTTTTCGAGATCTCTACATCGCTCTTGAATTGCTCTGGTTTCTGCCCAAGCATAAGATCTGGTTCTGCGACCGGGACTTGACGGGAAAGATGATCATCGTGCGTTTCGACCAGCGCCGAAGCTGCATCGAGGGTCACCAGCTGCTGGCTGTTAGCAACAGAGCCACGCAGCACTGGCCCGCCGACCAGCAGATCATCATCCACGAGTTCGATCCCAAGGTCAAGCTGCATCTCGACAAGCCCGTACTGCGCTTTCACGCTAGGGAGATGCGTCGGGATCGGCACAAGGGATCGTTTGTCGACGAGATGCCCATGACGCTCGGCTATGGCGCCGGCATGGTGTTTAGCAACCTACTGCTAGCCCGCCCCCTGAAACCATGGATCGCACAAGGCAAGATGGCGCCCGGCTATCCCTACGGACGCGTCTGGCCACCACCGGCCGTTCCCGCGCGTCACCGCGTATCCGGGGCCCGTCCGGGACGAGCGTCGATAGACCTGTCGTCCCATGACCGGCCACGGTCGAAGCGACAAGTGTCTGACCAGACTTTCCGTATACGGCAGTGGTTCGAGCTGGCCGGAAGCCCGATATCGGCTGGTATGCTGGGACAGTGGAGTGTTGCCGGCTGGATGCAAGGGTCTACGGGAGCGACGGGCACGCACATTGGTGACGAAGTGTCGACATATTCGACCATCGACGCCGATCTATACACGCCGACGGAAACGAAGCCGTGGCGCGGGATCTGGGTGGGCGACTACAGCGGGCATGGCTGCGAATTTCTGCTCATCAACCAGCCTGACGATGAGCCTGTCTCGGACCGTGAACTCGGACTGTGGCGTGGGGAGCAGGAATCGGACGAGGAGTGGCAGACGCGACAGCGAGACGCGCGCATATTCCGCGGCCGCCTGGAGGCCATCAAGCTGACGGGGGATCCCAACGTGCCGCGCGGCGAGTTCACCTTCGTAGCCGAAGACCTTGGACCCGACGGCCTCGTCGGTACCGCCTCGGATGCGCCCTTTCTCGAGGCACGAGGAGCACGGGTTGTGCGATGCAAGGGTCACGTGGCGGGCATCGGTTTTGTCGACGGTGAGTTTTGAGTCTTGACTTGCGATTTCTTCAGCGCAAAGGCAAAGGGCTTACGAAGGGGGGGGGGAACACAGACAAGTACATGGAGAGTCAGCTGCTGCTCATATCTCACGACCGGCTGGCGCAATACTGGGTCGAGTTCGGGCACATAAGCTTCTTCCAGAGGGTGCAGCTGGACGAGCTGCTGGTGCCGTGAGAGGAGATGCCCGGGGATGGTGAGGCGAAGACGGGCTCTCCGAAAGCGGACCTCTGTCGGCGCTGGTGGGGCCGTGAAAACGGAGCCGAAGAACAGCCAGACTCCGCCGAGAAAGTGAAGAGAGAACGGGATTGGAGCTCTGTGCTAGGCCGAATACCGCCTGGCTTGGTGTGTGATTTTTCTTGAGGGAGTCTTCGTACGGTAGAATAATGTATATTGGGCGGAAATGTTCCCTTTCGGTACACAGCCTCACAGTGTTCAGCTGCCATTGACGGAAGACCGTATTCGTATGGTTGATTCTGGAAGTGGAACCTTCGGCAAAGTCATGCTCCTGGCCGAATGCGCAGCTGACCAGAATACGAATACAACAATGGCTGTTTGTTACCTGTGCGAAGTACGAATAGCCTGCAGGCTGTTTTAGCAGGCGCATCCCCGACAAGGTTGCACCTGCACATCAAAAAAAGTCGACAATCTGCCAGCTGCCCCTGCCGGCGATTTATCAACCCGCACCTGCCCAACCGGGACAGAGCAGAGCAGCACCGGGTGAAGATTCTGACATTGAACATCTCGACGTCTTGATCAATCTCACGATAATCGATGACATCGTCTTGCGACGCGGATTGGACAAATGCCGGCTGCTGAATGCAAAGCGTACGTGCGTCATCTGCCCTAGCGAAGAAAAAAATCCCCCAAAAAGGGTTGCTTTTTCCTCTCTTCCTCCTGTCTCGTGGGCCGATGCTCAGTCGGGCCGTCCCGTCCGTCTGCTCTTATTCTCGTCTCCGGAGGTCGCGCTGGTGAGGGAGAGAAGCTGAGAGACAGACACAGACAGACGGACAAAGAGAGAAGCCATAAAGAGGCCACAGAGATAGAGACAGTCCAAACTCACTATGCGCCCGGAGATCGCTTAGCCGCCTGATGAAACGGTTGCGATGAAATAACATCCCCTTACTACCTTGAGAGTTGAGACTATATCAAGTCGACGACTCTGTTTTCTTTCTCTCTCGAAGCTGTTTGCTCGCTCGCCTCATGCGCCGTCAGCGGTGCCTCGTCTTCATCTACGTGCCATGAGCCAACCAGCCGCGAGCTGCCTCGCCCGCCGACTGCGGCTCTTTCAAACACCCCGGCTTCCGATCAGGCTTCCGTATCAGCAGCAGAACCGCTCAGTGAGCTTCTCATTCAACAGTCGCGGACCAAAGACGTCACATGAGACGAGACGGGCCGCGCTCGGCGGCGTCATCGCCGCCTTCGTCTCCTGCTCCGCATTCTTCCTCTCGTCCGATTCAATCCCGGTCGCCTCCTTCGTCGCCCAGACGTCTTCGGCCTCTGCCGACGTGACGCGCTCATCGCCGGAGATCAAGTCGGCCATCCCCGATACACGAGACCCCAGCCTCCCGCGCTTCCGCATCCATGATATCCGAAAACACGGCCCCGACTCGGACAGGCCGTGGGTCATTCGCGCCGACAAGGTGTACGACATTACCGATTGGGTCCCCGCTCATCCCGGCGGCCAGGTCATTCTCCGAGCCGCTGGCGGATCCATCGACGCTTACTGGGACATCTTCACCATTCACAAGGAGCAGTATGTCTATGAAATTCTCGAGCAGTACCTCATCGGCTTCGTTCATCAAGACGACCTCGTCGACGGACGCCCAGCTCGGGAACAGATCGAGGATCCCTTCGCCAAAGACCCCATCAGGCATCCGGCCCTCATGGTGCGCACCGCGAAGCCCTGCAACGCCGAGACCCCCCCGGAAGCCCTGGCCGATCACTTTCTCACCCCCAACGAACTCTTCTACGTCCGCAACCATATGTGGGTGCCAAAAGTCGAGGCGGCCGCCTCTGACAGCCATGTCCTGACGGTCGAGCTCCCTGACGGCACCCTCAAGCAGTACACGCTCAACGACCTCAAGACCAAGTTCCCCAGCCGCAAGGTGACGGCCGTGCTGCAATGCTCGGGGAATCGCCGCAGACACATGACGCAGGGCTCCGGCCGGTCCACAAACGGCCTACAGTGGGCAGCCGGCGCCATATCCAACGCCTCGTGGGAGGGCGTGCTGCTGGCCGATGTGCTGGCCGATGCCGGCTTCGACACGGCACGCGCTCTGGCCGGAGAGGGCGAGACCAAGCACGTCCACCTGGCCGGCATGGAGGCCTACGGTGCTTCGATCCCCCTTAAGAAGGCCGTTGATCCGCAGGGCGACGTCCTGCTGGCCTACTCGATGAACGATGCCGTCCTACCGCCAGATCACGGGTTTCCCTTGCGGGCCATCGTCCCCGGCCACGTGGCTGCGCGATCCGTCAAGTGGCTCAGCCACATCACGCTCAGCGAGGACGAGAGCACCAGCCAGTGGCAGCGCCGAGACTACAAGTGCTTCGGCCCCAACCAGACCAAGGTCGACTGGGACGCCGCCCCAGCCATCCAGGAGCTCCCCGTACAGAGCGCCATCACAGCCGTCAAGACGAACGGCTGGGTCGGAAGCGCAGAGCCGGCTCAGAAGGTGTCGCTCGGCGGCTACGCCTTCTCCGGAGGCGGACGCTCCATCATCCGCGTCGACGTCTCCCTCGATAACGGCCGCTCCTGGACGCAAGCCCGTCTCCTACCGGACATCAACGACGACGACGACGACGACGACGAATCCCGTCCATCCAGCCACGGACACGGCGCGTGGAGCTGGAAGAGATGGCGCCTCGACGCCAGCATCCCGCTCTCCGCCTTTTCCGAGCGCGACCAGCGCCGCGCATATCCGATAGACGTCAAGCCCGAAGCCCCTGAAAAGACGGAAAGGGGGGAGGGTCGCGGCGAGGATGCAGCGACGAGGTGTACGACGGTCCTCGTCAAGGCCACCGACGACGCCTACAACTGTCAGCCCGAGAGTCACGCCGCGACGTGGAATCTGCGCGGCAACCTGGCGACGGCCTGGCATCGTATTCAGCTCTGTGCTGATTGCTCGGCTGGAGGGTTGGCCAGGAGGGAGGGGGAAGTGAATGGTTAGGGGGCTAGGGGGGTGTGTGTGTGTTGTTATTGTTGAGGCTGTTGTCCTGTAGTCTGTAGAATCGGTAGACGTTGGTCTGTTTCTTTAATGTATGATGTGTATGGCCTCGGGCCCTATCGCATACTGTTACACCTACACAAACAAAGTCGTATCACCAGAAAGAGGCCCAGACCCCCTTCCTCATCCCCGGAATAAAAGCCAGAGCTTGATAGCATACCAAAGGGAATCATTCCTGACCAGCTTCCTCGTCAGAAAAGTACTCAAACTCCCTCGGAACCTGCGCCTCCTCATCCCCTTCCCCGTCCTCATCCACAGCCGTGAGGACGCCCGCCGCCGCAGCAGCGCCGGAAGAAGAAATCGAAGATTGCTGCTGCTGCTGCTGCTGCTGTTGCTGGTGATGGGAGGCGTCGGCGAGGCCAAAGGGAGACCGACGCTGGGCGCGGAGGAGCTGCTCGAGAGCCGAGTCGCCGGCTGCGGCGCGGGAGGGATCGACGAGGCCTTCGAGGAGGGGCCTTCCGCTGAGACGGGTTGTTGTCGCGGGGCGGCCAGATGTGGATGATGACGAGGGAGGCTGTTGGCCGGCGACGGGGGCTCGTTCTGTCGTTGCCTTTTTGAGCTTTTCTTCCATCAAGGACTTTGGTTCGTTGGGACGCGTGTCGTCGAGGAGGAGAGGGCCGCCGGTTGGCTGTGAGGAGATGTCAGCTATTTCTTCTTCTTCTTCTTCTCCTAGAGGAGGAGAAAACCGAGACTGGCTCACCTTCTTGACCGGCTGGTAGCGGCCGGCCGGGAAGCTTATATACTTGAGCTGGCCCGGCAAGACACGGCTCAGATTCTCAATGTCGTAACCAATCTTTTCCTTCTCCGGCTTCTTCTTGGCGTCGGCCGACGTCGGCGTCTCCTTGTCATCCGACGCCTTCTTGTCCTTGGCCTCGTCCTTCTTGTCGTCCACGTCCATCTTATCCGCGGACGCGCTCTTAGCCGAAGCCGGCGGCTGATCCAAGTCCATGCTCTCCCGACGCTGGGCGCGCTCCTTCTTCTGGGCCCTCCGCTTGGCCTGCGCCGTGGTGGATAAGATGGCGGTGGCGATGAGCGAGGGCGCCTCCTCGGCCTTGACCTCCTGCTCGGGCGGGTAGTCGAATAGGCTCTGGCGGGCGGCGCAGTGGAACTTGAAGTCGGGCATCTCGAGGTCGTGGTCGAGGCCGATGACGGCCGTGGGCGAGAAGCTCAGGGAGAGGAAGTGGGTAAAGGGGAACCAGTACCAGTACTGGGTGAAGACTGCCATGCCCACGATGCCCGCCATATTAAGGTTCCCCGTCTGCGTCTGCAGGCCGATGGTGCAGTTGCGGCCGCCGGCGTCGATGATGCCGAGGGCGAGGGCGGCGCCGAACTTGGTCATGGCGTCTTCGTGGCGATCGCCGACCACCTTCTTGAGCGTCTTGCGGATCGACGATACTTTCGGGTTCATGACCTCGTTCTGCTGCACCATGATCATGGCGAGCGAGATGAGGGCGCCCTGGCGGACAAAGTCGGTCGGGTCCTTCATCATGGGCTCCAGCAGGTCAATGGCCTCGTCCAGACCGGTGCCGGCGCAAGAGATGCCGAGCGCCATGGCCGATCCGTACCGGACGTGCGGGTTGTACGACTCGGACAGCAGCTCAACCATTCGCGGCACGCTGCCGGGCTTGCGGAAGAGGATGAAGCCGAGACTCATGACGGCGATGCGGCGGACATCGTCGTTGACGTCGCTGACGGCCGTGTGCAGCAGCTTCCGGATCGCCTTATTGCTCCCGCTGCCGCAGTAGGCCATGGCCACGGTGAGGATGCCGCCGTAGCGGAGCGTCGGGTCCGGGTCGTTGAGCAGGCCCTCGATCATCACGTCGGCGCCCTTCTGTCGTCCGTACATGATGAGCTCTATTCCAAGTGCCGTACC